>JABFQC010003477.1:0-14051 GCA_022817085.1 Psilanteris sp. ZL-2020 | reverse complement strand
ACGGGTGTTGATGGGTGTGTGTTTCGAGCAGAAGAGTGCATAAGAGACGCCGGCGGGGCCCGGGGGCGCGGAGGTGGGGACAGGCGCCCGGCCAGAGATGTGGTATTTCGTCACACTGCCGTGAACGGGGCCGGGGAAACAGAACTGGTGGAAACTATGAGATTGTATTCCCCCCCACCCCTGCACCAGGATGGGATTTTTTTTCAGTGTACACTGAAAGAAAAAATAAAAAAAAAAAAAAAAAAAAAAAAAAAAAAAAAAACCAAACACGGGGAAACACAAGTAAAATCGTTGTATAAGTCGCGTGTCGTTTTAAGATGTATTTATTGCAATTGATAAATGAAATACGAGTGTCTTTAAACAAGACAAAAAAAGTATCTTACGTGGCACTGTTTTAAGACACACGTATTATATTTATTTTAACAATGGGTGTATTAAAAATATAATAATTTTAAAAAAAAAAAACGGTATTTTCAAATTAAACCTCATAAGTCTCAAACTAAGACAATGGCGTCTTAAAAGAAAATTCAGTCACTCCGAAACTAAGAAAGTTGCAAACTTAATTAAAATTACGGATCTTAAATCAAGACAATGGCAGTTCAAATCGAACCAAAAAACTTCCAATCGTCTCATCCGCAGCGGACAAAATTCCGTTGCGGTCGAGCAATTAGTCGTGCACACCGAGTGGCACCAGCGTGTACCACACAACATTATAGCATTAAATGCACATATAATGAATATATATATACACTATTTTACTACAAGCATTATTATATATGGCCCAAGGTTAGGCCGCGGCAAACAGGTTTCTCGATGCGTTTTCAAGCGCAAGCGCTGCCGGCCGGTCGCGGACCAACAGGGAAACGGCCGGCCGGGTCTTTAAAGCCAGCGGTGCGCGCGCGCACTCATACACACCACCGAGACGTCGGAACCGGTTAGAGCCGACTCGCCCGCGGGCACCCGGGGACGCGGCCGGGAGGACCGCGCCGACTCGAGAAATAAGGGCGCGATTTGCGGGTCCCGCGGGCGCCCCGCGCTTTACGTACGAGCCGCGCGCGTCGTTCGTTTTGCGCGTGCAGATGCGGCCGAGATTGGGCGTCGGTGCTTCACGCCGGTCCGCTGCTTATTTCGCTTTATGGAAACGCGGCCTTTACATTGTGGCCACGGCTGCGGCCGAGGCGACCATGTTTCTGCTTTGCGGCTCATTTCCCTTCGGCGATCCACGTTTCGCAACCGATCCTCGCACGAATGAATACGCGATGCCTCGTTGCTCGTAACGCACTTCACTTCGTTACTGCCGTTTCGTGCTGCTCCTGGCTTGTTAATGCCGTTGCTCATGTTGCTATTGACAATGCTTTTGCTCGGCTGTTGTTGCGTCGACGGTTGTTGTTATTGTTGGCGGTGGTTTTGTTATAGTCATTCTTGTTGTTCGTGTTGTTATTGTTCTTGATGAATTTACTGTATTAATGTATGATGATTTTTGTTTTGAATAATGTTTTTGTTTGATTTATTTTTTTCTTGGATTTATACTGTTTTTGTTGTCAAATCAGTTCTTTTGTACTGATGTTGTCGGCAATTATCTCGTATTTATTGATATTGATATTGTATTCTTTGTACCGTTTTATCGCACACGTTTTCGCTGTTCTTATTTCGTTTTTGCTATTATTCCTGTTGGTGTCACAAGTATAGGTATTATGATTGGTAAAGATTTTGTAACTGTTGTTATTCTTGTGATTATTGTTATTGCTTTCATTAGAATCCCTCTTATTTTGTTAATTTTGTTGTAGTTCCTATTGTTATTATGACTTCCACATTTTTCTTACCACAAGTTTATCGTCGTCATTCGACAACGTTTTTCCTATCATTAAATAAATTTACTCAAACAAATGAAATTTCCTACACATCAACATCAACGATCTCGCAACACGACCAACCGAACGGTTGCCTCCGGCGCTGCGACGATTTCTCCCCGTCGTAGTGTTGCGAAGGGCAACATTGGCACGATTTCTCGGTGTCGAAACGCGCGACCAAAACCCGCATTGATAAATCGCAACGCGACGTTCGCGCCCGGCGATCGAGATTGTCCGATGCCGATCCGGGCGGCGTCGGCGCGAAACCGAGCAATTCGCGCGATCTCGCGCATTTGGCTCGGTCGCGGGAGATGACGAACTTGTCATCATTACAGGGGATGTTGAAGCTCGGAAATAGCCGCGATTCGGGCGGGGACTCGCGCGCACATCGTTGCGCGAAGCCGCGCCTGTTTTAGCTCGCAATCGGCATCGCCGCGACGAACGAAAGGCCCAGGTTTTGCGGCGCTTTTCGCGTGTCTTTTCTTTTTTGTATTATCGTTATTTCGGGGCGACGAAGAATCTTCCAATAACCACGACAAAATGCAACAATTTTTGTTGCTTTTGGATTAAGGACATTTTGTTAAATTAACGCGAACAAAAAATACGGTTTTGTATCACAGAAACTACAACAACAAAAATTAGTCCAAATTTCTTTTCACTTCTTTTGTTGACATACGAATTTTTGTTAGTTTTTATTTCGATCGCACTTCGCGTCGATTTTGTTAATCTAATGGAACGAACCGATTTTCGAGCAAGAAAAGTCGATTCGTTGATTGCGATCGAACTTTCGCAACGCACGGATCGGTCCCTCGTACTGGCATCGGCCAGGCCGATCGTCCCGCGATAATTGGTTTATAATCCGTTTCCGGTGGCGGCTCTGTAAAATGCGCTGCCGTCTAAATAAAACGACACGTTGTAAAAACGCGTCGTTATCGGTTTCCTGCGCCTTATCTTTCGTCATGACTCGCGGCATCTTCCTCGTCCCACTCCAGCACTCGCGCTTTCCTCCTCGCACTTCCCGTTTATACAACGCAAACGTTGCTCTTCAAAAGTAACACGTAATGGCAGTTCGACATCATTCCAATACACACTTGGCATTCATCTTTCGAGTCGAATAATGATCGCGCTGCTGGCAGAGAGGACGCGTCGAATCGGCTTGTTCTTAAATGCACTTCTGGCTAATAATAATAATACGTGTCTGTGCAATCGACGATTATTTTGTGGCGTGTTAAGTTTGGAATTCCAAATCATTTACATATACATTTCATTTAAATTCGTATTTTACCGTGTTCAATAAAAATAATAATAAATTCCTGAACAATAATAACAACAACAAAAACAATAACAATACTAAAATTAACCGAATACAATAATGGTAAGAAAACGAAAAACAAAACTACCAACCGAAACAAAAACAACAACAAAATCATAAACTAAACCGTTCGGAGAATGCATGGTACAAAATGACCGCGCGGCGCAAATAAACAATCCTTATTAGCGAGGCGGATCGTGCCAACTCGGGGACAACACCGGCAGCCCCGATAACGATTGTGATCGCCGATACGCGGCGAATTTGTAGCATCGCGCTGAAAAAAAAAAGTAGCGTAAATAAAAGGAATCGCGGCGTTACGCGCAGGCGCCGACGCGACCGGAGTTGAGCACCGCTGCGCCACCTCTCGGTCGGCCCCTCGATATAATTAGCGTGTTTAACTCTGATTTATAACGACGGCAGAAACGCCTACCGTCGCGGCTCGGAATCCGCGTGTGCGCGCGCGCGCACGCGCCCATTAGCGGGGACGCGCGTGCCTCGCATATTTCAGGTCGGTTCGCGGCCGATCCGTGCCACTGATTCGATTAAATTGCGATGCCTCGTCGCCCTGACCCGCGAGAAAATCGCTCGCCTCCTTCCGTTCGCTTTCGGCGCTTTGTTCGGCTCGCGCCACGCGGTTACGCGCTTCGCCGAGCGACATATAAAGATCGCGATTTTTTCGGGCCCGATTTCGATCGAAAGTTACGTTATGACCTCACTCGGTCCGGTTTTTTTGTTACGATCTTTTCATCAACATTTGACATAAAGATTGAACCGATTTATTGTCTAATAACTCTGGCTATAATTTAATATTATGCTTTTTAATTAGCGTATAGCTACGGGAATTAATTACGAAAATCGGATATCAACTTCAACGGACTTTAAACATTAATTCTATCAACATATTAAAAAACATCAGATATAACTCACAATTCGTTAAAATGATTGAAATTCAAATGTATTTATATTGCGTTCTAATATTAATAATAATCTAATAACGGCGTAATATGGTCAACATCAATTAACGTTGATAAATGCAAACTCAAATCGTTGACAAAATGTTACAACATTTTATAGTAAAATGTATGTTACAACATATAGTGAAATGTATTAAAACGTATTATATACAACGTTTTAATACATTTCACTTCAAATCAACCACGATGGAAACGAATCGTCAAACGAGTGTGAAAAATCAACTCTCAACGCGGCTTAGATCCCATTAACCAATTTATCAACCCTATCGAATTTCAACGAGGCAAAAGATTGACATTTCCTTTCAGTCGCCCACTAAATACAAGTAGTAAATCGTTATTTTCAACCTTGTATCGTCTAAGAACCGCAAATCAACACGTTGATAAACGATCGTCATTTGTCCAAAAGCAATTCTTCGCCAATCAACAAGCGTGACCGGCGTAATTTAGTTATCAACACCGTTCAGCCGTTGATCAACAAATTTATCAACTCGGCAGTCGGCATATCTATCAACTGTTGATTTCACAGGTCGAGAAAAAAGCCAAGACGTTCGGTGTCTAATTGCGACAAGATTGCGTATCGGCGTTTTATCGGCGTTCAACGTGCGAGATTTTTTTTGATGACGATCTCGTTCGCGCACGCAGATCGCGCGCCGCGGAATGATTGCTCAACAGCCGCCTTTTCCTATTCCCGCCATTTCGTTCCGCGCGGTCTCAATCACGGACGAAACAATCGAAGCATTTTATCTTAAATTCATATCGTTTGGCTTTAAATGAACAACATGGTGTGTTACATTAAGATATTATCGTATTAAATGTGAATGACGTGTCAAACTTTGCATGACAATGATTTGTGTTTAGATAAGTGAAAATAATTTTTCCACAAGCCAAAGCTGCAATTTTTCACCGCAATGATGATCTTAACATTTTTATCTTAATCACACTCATTTCTCTTGAAATAAATTTGCATATAAAAAATAAAATTACAATTAGTTGAAACTCAACGTTTGTTGAAAATCAGATTGTCTTGAAGTCAGCAACATTGCGTCTTAACGTAAGATAACTTCGGTTTAAATGAAGCTGACGGCGAATTATATTAAGACCGACGTGTCTCAAATTAAGATCCCGTACTTAAATCGCGTACTTAACAGAGATGGGTTAAGTTTAGTATCTTAAATTAAGACCGTGAGACCGCGTGTCAAAACAATGATTTGCTCATTGTTTATCTGTGACTTAAATCTAGACATACACGGAGGAAAATGTTATATTAAAAATGATTATACATTATGGTATTTCAGGGATTTGGAACTAAATTTTTCTAAAATTTTATTGCTTTTTATAATACTAATTTGGAGACATTAAAGTAAAAACCTAAAAATTACTGTTTTTCCTTGTAAAAATACAGTTTTTCATACCAAATTTCCCTTCTATTTCTTTATTATAATGCTATTATAAACAGTAATTTTTAGGATTTTGTTTTAATGTAGCCAAATTAATGTTATAAACAGCACTTTTCTAAGTTTAATTTTTCTGAGTGTAGACAAATTAGCTATGTTTTATAAGACAAATTTTTATAAATTATAGTAATTTCCATAATACTAATAATCATGATACACTACAAAAAATAATAAATTACAAATTTTATCAAACTTGATAATAAAAAAGGAGGAAAAATGTAAATAAACATTAAACACTATCATGGTATTTACCAATTATTTGGTAATATTTGTCATAATTTTAGAATTCTCTGACCGTAATGTATCATATTATTTACATTTTTGCCTATTTTTCCTACTTTTATCATCTAGTTTGGTCAAATTTTAAGATTATTTTTTTCAGTGTACAGCTATAAGTAAGGTAATTTATATTGTAAATTTTTTCTACGTGTACATTCGTGCACTTTGGTAACCAGATTACGGCATCTTAAATTCAGACTCTAAAACCATGAGTTAAGATCGCGACTGACATTCGTGATTCGGCCGCGGACGCCGGATCGCATATCGAATATCGTTGTTCACCAAACGGGAATCCGCCATGCCGCGTTATTGACCGGAAAAATATCTACAAATGTTTCCCTTACAAATCATCGAAGCGCGTCAGTTGAATGCTAAAATATCCGGTATTACATTACGAATACACCCGCGCATGCATCGACTTTGGACATCGACTTTTATGAACCAACACCAACGCACGCTTTTACGTACCACACAAGCATCTAGGATACGCGCGCGCGCATTTATTCATACTGATCGTCGTTGAAATTCGGTTCCCGAATTTTTCGCCACGCCGATGAATCGATGTTCCGCGATTTATGACGGTTACGTGACCACAGACCGCGGTCATGTTCCCGCCAAAATCCCGCAAATCAAATCCCGCGTGTAACGCGCCATTCGGTATTCCTCCTATCAACCGCGTCGTTGTTTTCCTTATTCTTTTGTTTTGTCTTCCCTTTTTTTTCTTCGCGACGCGCGCGCGTAACCGCAAACACGCGCAGTGCGCGTCGATTCGCGAAACCTGTTTGCGCGCCGCGCGGTTGAATGAAACGCGACGAAGAACCGGCGACGAGGCAGAAGACGAAGATAAAAGGCCGAAAAGGGGGCGCGGAAGGAAGGGGGAGCAAATAACGCAAAGGAAGGACAAAAAGCGACGCGAAATGGCATGAATCGGCGAGGAATGAATGAGCTCGGAAAGTCGCCGATGAGCTCGTGGGAAAAAGTCGTCGGACAATGCGCGGCATTATGACCGCGTTCGCGCATTCGACGCGCGTTTTATTTGCGCGACGCGCGACAAACGCGGCGGAAAAAAGCGCGTGTCGGTTTTTGTGCGACGCGCGCGAACCGTTTCGTAAAGGCCGACTGGGATCGAACAAGTGGCGCCTGTGTCTGTTGCACGGGTGTGCGTTTGTGCACGTTTATATGTATGTGCATTTATATATGGGTCAGTGACAAATGCCGTAATATGTTAAATTCCGAAACTATATATATATATATATATAGGTGTTCGGAATACAGATATGTGATTGAGGTTATGGAATTTGGAGATTAGTCATATATATATATATTTCTAAGTATATATATAAAATGATTGAATAACTACGTGTAGTGTATAATTACATAATACGTATGTATATACACATAAGTATACAGGAATTGTATCAATAAGTAATATTAAGAAAATGAAATGAGAATTGTTTTGTAATAAATACCGTCAGACAAAGATTATGTTTATATACATATATATATGAATATGAAGAAATATCGATAAATATATATATTTATACAGAATGTAAGTATAATAGATGAACATTGTTTAAACGTTCCTTCTTGACGATTATCATAATCGAAGAATGAACTCATTTAAGGTTATGGACACTCCACAAATGATACTTAATATATGATTCAGACGAGTTTTCTAGACCCTTCGTGTATCGCATTAGAAATCAATGAACAAACCAAAGAGAAACTTATTCATCTTAAACTATGCAAGCAGAGATGAATAGACCTTACCAGATGTAAAAACTGACGTTTAAAAATTAGTTTAAACACCGATGAATTTAATCCCGTAAAAAGGATCGTGTGTTAAGAATTTTTTCCAAAAATTGTTAACAAAAAAAATTAACAATGAACTTTAATTTAAACGTCAAAAACAAAATGGAATAAAATTGTAGAGAACAATAATAAGAAAATAGAAATAAAAAAAAAAGAAAATAAAAGAAACAACAACAATGCGCGGTCATAAATCAAGAACAAAACGAATAAAAAACAGCGCAAAAACGAGTTACATAGAACATCAACAATATAGCTAAATGTAAATAAATTTAATACGCTCAAATGCGATGCGGGTAATCGCATTTACCCGAAAAAGACGGTAGCATTTTTTCACGAGAACTTGGCAGGAATCAATTCGATTCGTTCGTAAATCGCAAAAACGCGAGCATTGTAAACAAATTGCTGCCGATTTGCCGACAAAAATACGAGCGCGGCGATGTCGCGTTTGATAACCGACGGTGACGACCCGCAGCTTCTTCTTTTCCGAGAAAAGCCGATTTCCCGTCATCAACAATCGAAAAAACGTTGATTCCGAGACGAAGAGCCGTCTGACGCGGAGATAGAGACGGAAACAGCAACAGAGAAGGACAGCTTACGAGCGAGAAGGAACGACGATCCGAAAAGTAAAACTCGCAACGAACACATTCGTTCGATATATAAAAATAACATCATTTATTTTACGGACTCGTAGTCGAATGAAACGAAACGGAAAAGTGGATTATCTCTAATGACATGTGTTCGTCATTAGTCCGGCCGTGTTATTTATCAAATCGTAACGTTGACGATTGGCGTTAATTCGATGAAAATGGAAACGAACATCGAATAAAAAGGAAGATCGACCGGCGAGTCGAAGCGAACGAGAAGCGTGAAAAACGAGACTAAATCAAAGCCGAAGTAAAAGAAGTAAAAGCGAAATTTTAATATACAATAAGAAAAAAGTAATGAAAAAAAAATAAAAACAAACCAAAGTAAAGGACAACAAAACAAACAGAAAGAGAACGTCCGCGTCGTAAAACGGTAGAAAGCCGAGCAACGCCGGCGATATTTCACGGGACGGCGCGTCTCGAAAATCCGCCATTTTGACGACTTGAGAAAATGCATTTTAATTGCTTTATCTGCGTTTCCGTGTTCGTTAATGTAGCGCACCATGACCGACTCGTTGAAAAGGAAACAAAACGTAGATAAACCGAAAACGTTCCCGGAGAGTTTTCTTTTACGAATAAATAGTTTCGAGGCAGTGCCACCAACGTTTCAACTTAACGTACTTTAGGTACACACACTCGTAGCATATATATATATATATATATATAAATATACACTCGCTCGTATATCAAGATGAATATACACCCGAATTTGCATATATAAAGTCACGTGTAAAATCTGTGGCTGGTATCATCTCACTCTCACGATCACACTATCCATCTCTCTCTTCCTCTTGCTCACACACAAACACCTGGTTTCTTTTACAAAAACAAATAAAACTAACCAACACGACATCATCCACGCACACACGCACACACAGCGGCACATTATTTTTTAATTGATACTTTTGAATAATTGTACATCAATTTGCTTTATCAGCACTCGCATTAAAAGTCAAGTGGTTGTGTAACTTATTTTTTTCCATCTCTCTCTTGCCCGCACGACACGTTTTCGTACAAACACAACGACATGCGGGCGCTCCGTCTCTCCTTTTCTTTCGATCTCACTCTCTTGATCTCTTTCTCTCTCTCTCTCTTACACACACCATCGCAAGCAGTACACACGTAGAAAAAGTACGCGCTCGCGCGAGAAGCAGCCGCGTAGAAATACCAAACGAACGCTTCGAGAAATCAATTAAATCGTAATAAGTCGTGTACGCTTGAATTATGTATTGGCACGAACCTCGTCGGTGATATCTGACTGGCGTGTCTGTGTGCGGGTATTGTAAAGTATCCAAACGTACGGCAAAAGCAACTCAAAAATCACAGCCACTGATACGCGACGGGCGCAATCACACGCCCGGTCAATCAAACAATTCGGGTTATAAATAATAAAACGGCGTCGTCCACAGTCACAATCACATGTAACACGACAAGGCACACTAACGCAACGAACACGCACACTCGGGCGGCAGCACTACACGCTAGCTCGGTTGCTAGAAACGCACTAATTTGACCAGAATAGCTAAGGCTCGTAAGAACCGACGTTTTCGGACGTGATTGGTCAAAAGAATGCGAGTTAAGTTGACTCTTTGTGTGACGGAAAATGTCCGATTTAACGACCATAAATTTACAATATTATTCGGGGTCATTGAGACGACGGCGCTTTTGTTCGTCACGCTCGATTTCGGCGTCAACGTCGCGGCCGCGCGCGCGCACGCGAGATCGCGCGAACTGTATTTGGCGAGTGATAAATTCAGGCCGAGATAAAACACGGCTAACGACTCGATCCAATTTTATCGGCCGAGACTTTCACTCATTTTTACAAGTTCGGCGGCGCATTGTCAATTCACGCGCTACAACAATGCGAGGATCCGCGCGCGCCGTCTGTTTGTTTTCGTCGTCGAGTTATTCGTTTTTTCTCGGTACTTTTTTCTCTCCTTTTTCTTGCATTATTTTCATTCTTCCCACCGCGTTCGTGTTCGTCACTCGTCGATTTCTTGTCGTTCATGCTCGCGAGTACTCGGACGAGTTTTCGAAAGGTAGCAAATGACGAAGGAAAAAGGGCTTTAGGGAGGGGGGGGGGGCAACTATTTGTTTTGAATAAAACATTTCGGACAGCTGAGGACCCAGAGGACGAACAGTAATGTAATGTTTTAAGGTTAGGTTCGTTCTTGTCTTGAAAGACCCGAGATTTTCATGACGGATCGTAGACACGCTTTCAAGTATTTGGTCGTTTTATGGTGTGTTGATTTATGCGTCTAATGGTACACGTTTAACTGTGGCTTTACGTGTGTGCGAGCTTGTCAATAAATAATGTCATGCGATATGACAAGAAATGTAAGGTTCAATTAATTAAACAATGGTTGGTTAGGGCTTGCTCTTTTTTCTGTTTCGAGAATCATTCGAATAACGTCTTGTATTGTTTATATGGATTTAAATTTTTACGGCTTGTTATTGTTGTGGAAATACCAGTTTGTTTTTATTGTCGAACGTACAAACAATGCAGTTATAATAAATTTAACAACATTGTATGTTTATTTCTATTTAATTCATTGTTATGTTATTTAATTATATATTGTTATTAAATATAAATGTATTTATGTCTTATAATATATGTGTGTGTGTGTTTATATATATACATACACAATTTATAATTTAAGGACATGCTTTAAACAAATTTTTATTATGATAAACACGTTTACTTCAGCTGCGTGTAATTATATATATGTATATCTATATGTTTATCCATCTATATATAATTTGATGACGTTATAAAAACCTTCATCAAATTGAAACCATAATTTTACGACGCACATTTTTCATTCTACAATCAATCTAAAATAATGAATTTTTCAATTTTCTCCGTCGTTTCACGTAAAGATTTTAAGAGAGAGACAAACAAGGAAATTTCTATTCCATACATTCGAATACAATAATTAAGTAAAAGCTTTATAAATTTCACTATTCAATTCACATTGGATTTTAAGCTTTTTGAAAGCTGTAATGTCCGGTTTTAAACTTCATTAGATAAGATAATATAACATTTTTAATGAACAATGTAATAATTATTCTTATTAAAATGTATATATTTTCATAGAACTATACACTAATAGTACACTTATAAAATTATAAATAACTACTTCTTTACGAAGACGAAAATGAATGTTTACTGAATAAAATGCGGTACTTTAATTAATCTCCAATTTTGAATAACTCCAAGCTATACATTTTCCAACAAAAGCTCCGTAGTCTGAACAGACAAAATGGTAGACTTAAAAACAGGTAGTCGGCTGCACTGCAGACCACCATTAAGACATACCTTCGACGACTTTGAGCGCACGTTTACTCAGTATTTTTTAACAACGGATTACCGTAAAAAAAAAAAATAACACGACAAATCGTTTCGGTTACACATTTCCGAAACACCTTTTCGTCACGGAGTATTTTTTTATCCCGACAACCGAAAATAAAATTTGTTCGGCTCGAAAATTCGTATCAGCCACGAATTGTTACGCGAAATGGTAATTGATCGCACGAAGACAAAAAAAAGCATATCGAAATCTTCGGTTGCTCCCGGAGACGCCCGAGCTGTCCGATCGGCTGTCCGCGACGAAACTTTTCGAGGCGTAAAATTAGTCGACGAGTAACGGCGCGCGTAAACGGCGTGGCTTTTTTTCTTGATTCCACCTGTTCGATCGAATCCGATTCGACACGAATCTGCGGCGCGATCGAGCGTTTAACGCGCGGATTATCCTCAAACGACATTGAATTAGCGCGAATTAAATCGAAATTCTTGCCGATCTGTTTCGTAATAGATCGAGGCGACAAGAATCGAAACGTCGAAATGAAAAACACGAACACAATTATATGTATATATATATATATTTATATAACAGATTTATAGCTTTTTTAAATACGAAAATGATTTATTTTTCATTGAAATACATATTGCGCGCGCAACGCCTGACGTGTGACGTAACAATCTGACGTCAAATATAAACAAAATCCGTGTCGATGCGCGATGATAAGTTAATCGATATTTGCGTGCAATGATGTACATGCGAACCGCGGTTGACGGGCATTTGAATACTCGGCGTGCTACCGCGCGCACTTTCTAACCGCGCTTTCGTTTGCACAAAGTGACGGGCGATGCACGGCCGCGCGCACTCGCGTGCACAACCGGCATAAGACGTTGCGCGCGATTCGCGAACGTTGAACCGTAACCCCGTGCGCGCGGTTTCACCGTTCGTTTAAAGTCACGAGCCGTTGGCCGACGCGCGCTAACATTACAACCTGTCAATTATATTCGAACTTTACGATGCAGCGCGGAAAACGAAAATCGCGGAAACAACATTTTTCGCGTTTCTTTTGCGCGCGGTGGGATTTCGTTTGAATTGTGTTCGATTTGGATGATCGAAAGTATGTTCGAGTTGTTCGAGAGAAAACGAGATCGAAATGTTTAAATAACAAATACTTCGAAGCAATTTTAATTTATTCGGTGGAAAAAATTATCGAAATATGTAATGAAAAAACTGATCGAAGGTTATTAAACGAAAAAATGTGTTTCGATTTATCAACAAATACTCGTAGACTGTTGTTTGAAAAATGTATTCGTTTGAAATTATGATCGAGTTGTTCGCGTGACTTTCGATTTCGCACAGTTGTAAGCGATTTTTACTCGCGGACAATCGGAGACCGTTCGACGAAGAATTAATTAACACGTTTCGTCCGGTTATCGGAGTCGAAATTAAATCGAGTATAAAGAAACAGGCATGAGTCATGCCGATGGGATGAAATACATGAAAATGAAACGAAGCTCGAGGATTTACAAGAAACGCATAAAGAATGGGCCTAAGGAAACGTAAACGTCGTAAAAATTTTTTCACCCTAAGAAGGCCTTGTGGACTTCGGCATTTTAGGCGCGGTTTAAATTCCTAATAAATCGTTCGTAGTCGGACATTAAATTCCATTGTTTGGAGGCCAATCGTATGATTATGATGATTTGTTTCAGTAATAAACTACGGTTGCGGGTATTCATTATTTAAAAAATAAATATGTAAATGCATCTAAATACATATATATATATATACAAAAATCACGTGATACTTTGCATAATAATCATTTGAATTTCCTATACACAGTCGGCAAATTCCGCAAAGCCCGACTTTTAAAGTTATAAACGTTCGAGAAAATCGGAACAATTCGGAACGAAATCCGAGTCGCGCCCGAACACACCGCGAGCCGTTTGGACCGGCTGATCCCCGACTTCGACCATTTTATTTCCTCAACGTTTCATCCTGCGGCATAATTTATTGCTCATTATATTACCGATCACCATTTTTCGCACATCGGATAAGCCCATTCAAACGAAATTCGTAGCGAGAGCTGAATCGTATCTTCGCATTCGCTAAGTGAACGTGGATAAAGTGCAGAGAAACTGGCGTTCGAATTATAAAGCTCTCCTATCCGCGGGGCCATCGGAAGACGCGATTCGGTCGCGCGGAATCTTCCGAAAGCCACGAAAACGGCCGATGCGGGACGAATGACGAAAAGAGATAAACCGAAAAAAAAAAAAAAAAAAAAACAAAAAAAACAAAACAAAACAAAACAAAAAAAAAAAAAAACACCACCCACGGATCACCACACATGCCTCACATGAGACCCACCCCAACCCTCACATCGATACCCGCTGGCACACAAGACAACCCACAAACCAGTAGATATCA
>JABFQC010003476.1:0-14051 GCA_022817085.1 Psilanteris sp. ZL-2020 | reverse complement strand
TTATTTCTTTTTTTCATTTACTAACTGTTAAATAGTTCAACTAGCCATTTACTTCTAATGATCTGCGTTACATTACTAGAGACAAACTAGATAGTTTAACTTGTAAGTTACTTGTATTAAAAATGATACGAATTTCTACTCGGGATGTTGATATTATACATGCTCAGAGAAAAAAATCTGATCAGAAAAAAAAAAGCATCTTTTGTAAATGTAACTGACTTTTCAGTAAAGAAGGCCATAACTGTTAGGCCATAAATCAGTTAGTCCAACTGAAAAGATCAGATACTTTGATATAACATGGCATCCACTTATGACACTTGAATTAATAAATTCAGTCAATTTTAATGAATATTTCAATTGCTTCAGTTAAAAATGTCAATTTTGATTCAGTTAACAATTATAATTTTTTTTTCTTTGCTGTAAAACTGAATCTCACAGTTAATGTAATTGAATTTGATGTTTATAGTAATGGTTTAACTAAACTTTTCAGTAGATCTTACTGAAAAAGTAATTTTTTTTTCTCAATACATATAATTAAGTGTATGGCTGCACTTAAAATGTGCAGAATCTACACCGAAATAATATATTTTAATTTAATATATTTTCGTACGTTATATCCATTTAGTCTTACATATTGCTATAAAATGTTGGATCGAGGGAAAGATTTTTATAGCCACGTCGGCACTTCTTACAATTATACTTGTTAAAATAATCCATTTAATCGAACTAATAATAAAATCAATACACTAATTAATGAAACTTTATATTTCAATTACCGAAACCTTTATGTCGTACATGAATTAATAATTAAAAACATTGATTTGATGTTGAATCAATACCATTCTGTTAACATGGCTATTCAGTATCGCACAGAAAATTTATAATAATTTTTACACTATTTTATAGTAATTAGTACGGTGTTGTGTGAGTAAAGTTAAATTGGTAGTATGGTAATTTTCGAAATGTCAGTTTCTATATCCTTGGAACGCCAGGATTATAGATAATTTTTAATATAACCTTTTTTCCCGCGTGTACTATAACGTAATGCTTTTCAACGCCTTGGATGCTCGAGACAAATGTAATCAAATATACACGGCAGACATTGATCGAATGTTTTGATAACGCAGACGGATTGATAACTTGGACTTATAATATTATCCGTTAAATGTCACGTGCAATTAACTATATATGCTAAAACTGGATCTCGCTTGTGCAATGATAGATACAAAAATAATTGATTGTGTAGGGTCTGAGAGGATTGATCTGGCGCGAAGAAACGAAAAATCTCGATTAACAATGAATATGAAATACGAACTATGCATATATATATATACTATAAAATGTGGTATATTGCAGTAACGTTAATTCTATTATTCAATGTGTATAATATTAAAATTGCATAGCCGAGTGATATAATTATGAGAATATATTATTCAGTTTTAATTAAATGCCTTGCAAACATCGTGACTTTAAAATGTAATGCATAAAGTTAAAATTAATTCACAAATATAAGCATCTACGCTATAAATTAATTGATATAATAATTAAGGTAAATGTATTGCATATTCGGCAATACACGCTTTGTATTGTCAGTAACTATACAACCACGAGCATTTAAATGCGACCATGAAGAAACGTTTTGAATAAGATTACTGCAGTTGTTGAGAAAACTGTTGAGTGATTCGAAAATTGTATTATATTAAGTAACAATTTGGTGATTTATATATATATATTTTCATTTATTTTCTGTTTATTTATTAAAGCTAATTATTCGCGTGATATTCGTGTTATAATTAAATGACAATTTCAAAATAATTTTAGTACTTCCAACTGTAATCTATTCGCATACGTTTTCTCTATCACATTTACTTCCCATGTGAATTTCAGTTTCTTTTACTGCAAGACATTTATATCACTTTGATCTCACTCCTGTTACTATTCCATTTCCATATACCATAGAAACAAATGACTGTTCATTCGATTTCACAGTTGGTTTAAAACACCATAACTTTGTTGCTTAAAATTGCAAATAACGTGCTTTATTACACCGCAAGGAATAAATATAAATTTGAGTTAGACATTTATTGAAAAATAAAATAGAAACGCTTTAAGATTTTGTGATTTTTTATTTTATAGATTTTTAATTTACAGTTAACGGACAGCCATGTACAGATATAATAACATTGTCATATTTATTGTTATTGTTTTAATTTAGCAATATACATTCTTACGAATTAAATTAACAATTGATTTGTATAATATAATATATTTACAACACGAATTAATAATATTAATTTAATTGATAAATTAAGTCATAATTGAAATAATATAGTTAGTACACTGTTATATATTGAATATATTATATATAATACAAATACAAAGTATACAACTAAAATTATAATATGAAATTAATATTCAATTTCTAGATTAGACTTGATTATGATTTCATTAATGGTGTGCATACATCGTATTACCATTAACAGGTTACATTGTGAAATCCAAATATTTTAGAAATATTTAAATTACGGTAACATTCGTTGAACATAATATAACTAATTTCATGTATTTAATGAAGATAATCGTAGTTTGAAATACATTTCTTAATACAAGAAATGCATCAGTTATAATATATACATTATATATCGCTGTAAATTATATTATTCGCATACATGCTCCCACGAGTATCTTTATTCGCATTAAAAATGTATAACAAAATTAAATTTTGAACACTGATTAACCAACTTTCTAAACTAATAAAGGATTATTAACATTTTATTGATATTATTTTAGTATGCCATAGCGAAAAATAGAACAAGAGGTAGAACTACCTAAAGCTTTGAAAAAATTAGCTTAGATAAAGTAGGATCATTCTCCATATCAAATGAAATACATAAATAGTTTTGCAAAATTTATTACATTGAATAATTGCTGCTACAGTTACTATAGCCTTTATTAATAATTAATAATAATTAATAATTTATTGTGCTCCAAAAATAATATTAACCGATCAAGGAATAAATTTTATTAGCAAATTATTGATATAAGTATCAAGATAATTAAGTATAAAACAATTGCAAACCACTGCCTCCGCCCTCAAACTAATGGCTTTTTAGTGAGAACCCACCATGTCCTTGTATAATACATAAAACAATTCATTAAAGACGATGTAGATTGGTATCTGTTGGACAACAGCTACAATCATCCTGAAAAAAATCAGAACTATTAGACACCTATGATAACTATTAACATAAGTAATGATCAAAATACATAATTTTCAAAAAGAAGCCCAAGAAAATTTAATTAAAGTTAATCAAAATTCTAAACTTTATTATGATCAGAAAATTAAAGCATTTGACTTTGTTGCTAGGAAATTTATATTTTTAAAAACTATTTTTAAAGCTAATAACTTCAGTCATCATTATTCGGGCCTTGTAAAATATTAGAAATTTTTAATAATAAAAATATACAAATATTACTTAAAAATATACAGTGCTGTGACTGCAGACACATTAATACATTCACAAAATGGAACAATTTCTTTAATATATAATTTATAATATAACTACAAATATAAATAACGAAAATAAATAAATGATTAATATACTTCAATATATACATTAAAATAAGAAAATAAGAGAAATTAAATGTAATGAATATCGCAAAGTATAAAAATCAAAAATACTACAAAAATAATTATACACCGAGAAGAAATCTTATAGGAAAATTTCTTTATTTTTTTTTATTAATTTCACTATACTTATGATAATACAGGCATAAATAGACTTTTCTTAAAAAATTCCGGTGCCATCTGTATGAAATTATTAGAATTATCAGAATTTTTACAATAAAGTACAGTAAATTTAATCAAAGGCATATTAATTTTGTTTAGAAATTCTATGAAATTACAAAATACAACGTCTCTAAACTGCATTATCGTATGTTTAGTAAATTTGTAACATACTTTTTTCTTCGTGTATTATAATAAGAATAAATTATAATTATAATTATGCATTAACAATTAACAAATAAAAGAAATTAGATATGATAACTATAATATTAATAAAATATATAGGTAAATTAATAAAATATAAACCTGTAATAAAAATAATAAAATAAAAATAAAACAAATTAAAATTATAATTATGAATTAACAACTATTAAAAAATTTGAGAAATAAAATTACTTACCTTAATGTTTTATTGTCACGAAATGAAGCACTCCTTAGTTAAGCACGACATAACTCGAAATATGCAATGAAGAAATATATTTCATACGCATATAAATAAATATATATAAAAAGAAATCATAACACTTCACGGAAAAAGATAATGAATATAAAAGTCATCTCAAATTGCTTAACTAAATTACGACGTATAAATACTCTCAAAATAGATATCAATTTCCTTTGAAATCCTTTACTTAAATAAAATTTACTAAATTAAAATTATTAATATACTAATGGAAAATGGAAATGTACTAATAAACAATTCACAGATTCTTTACATAAATTAAAATAAAAATTCATTCGGATAAATCATTATATGAAGCCAAAACAATCAACTTCCAAATATATAAAAAAATTACGAAAATACATGTAAACAAAAGACATACCGAAATTTATATTTCGAAGGTCATGAAACTCATAAAGACATAGAAAGTGATAATAAACAGATTTTGATTAAATCTGCGTTAAAGAAAAATAAAAAAAAATAAATTTAGAATTCAGATAAAAAATAAAAACAACATATATATAATAATATTAAATTTATGCAATCATATAAAGAAATGATTTAACCAAAATCAAATTTTATTACAAGTAAAGTCAAAAACAAGATAATAAAACGAGATCGAATAATTAATAATAAAATAAATAAGTTTAAAAATCATAAACCAATAAATGAATAAATAAACATTTCGAAACCATTTATCAATTCAATTCAATCCATTAAATCAAAAATTCAATAACAAATCGTTCTATTACTATAATTATAATAATATAATTGTTGAAATAAAATATAATAGAATTGAATTATTTCTTTTCCTTTGTCAAATAATTAATTATCGAATTATCAATAAATGTAAGTGAATTGATAATTAACTAAATAATTAATATTAAGGTACGAAATAATGATCGAATAATCATATAATTTATGTGAATAAATCAATATTTAGTAATTAATTAAAAAATGTAACGTTAAATAAAATCGACGAAAATTATGTAAATGAATTAAAAATACTTTGTCTAGTTACTTATAATTCTATAAATAATTATAACTAAAAAACGAAGAGCTAAAATAATATAAGCTATTAAAATCAACCATAATGAAACAAATAATAATAATGTATTTAAGTTGAAATAAATAAAGATAACTCGAATGTTAATAATATAAGCATCAAAGCAAGATACAATATTCATTACCTCAATACAGATATAGATCTTTCTTCTGCATGTATAACCAATGTAAACATACAATTGACATAAAAAGCATTTTTACTAGTTTCGAAATAATCAAAAATATATACATAAAAATAATTTTTCCTCCACATCGATTTACCTGAGATCAAGTTCTAAATTATGTTTAAATTTTGATCTAAAAAATCCGTGGCTTTTGTATTATGCCATCGCGAAAAATATGACAAATGTAAGAAGTGTCCTAATTACATTTCATGAGTCAATGGCTTTGATGACGTTGAATATTATCTAATCCTAAACAATACCTTTGCCGGTTAGGCATTGCAATCCGGATAAAGCGACCTATATTGTTTTTATTCGATTCCCACCCCGTTCGAGTATTAAAGAAGCGATCATGATATAAGTATATAGTAGCAACGAATCAGACAATGTACTATATTTCTTTTCTTTCTTTTAAATCATTGCACTTATCTAGTCTCTATTGGTCTAACATTTAGCAAAGATGAATATTCAGAAGTTTTTCTATGATTATTTGTGTTAAAAACTTCTAATGAATGCTGATAATAATTCAATTATAGAATTGTTACTCATTATAAAATAACTGCACCACAAGAATGTGTTAAAATTTAATTCAACAGTACGCAAGGATGTATTTTTTATATGTATATATATTTCATTCAATTTAATGTAATAAAAAGAAAGTTGTTTTAAACAAAATGTATACCTATATATAATTGCTGGAATTTAGTAATGATCATTTGCATATGTTTAGTATATAATTCAATGCAATTCATATAAATTCGAAGATTTTAACTCAAGTTGAAAATTTACACCAGCACGATTAAGGAATAGAAATTTAAATCATATATATTTATTATACCCACTTAAAATACAAGACAGGCATATAAGTTTGTTGTTTAATCAGTAACCAATCACGAGCGACAATTGTTGTGATAATTGTTTATTTTAAAATAAACAATCGAAATGCTACGAAATATGCATAAAAACTTTTTCCATGAAAACCTATACCAGGACTATCCGAAGATATGGTTAAGGATAATTGGTTTGTCAAACGATTTTCGGTAGAGGACACAAGGAGGAAAAGAGAAAATTAATTGATATATTTCGAACAAATTATATATAAAAGTTATAAATAAATCAATATATTTATTCATTCATTTCAGTGTCCATCACCAGATACCAAAATCTGCCCCCAACCTTTGAAGGATTTGAAGAATAGTACTCTAGATTTAGCATTAGATAATTGTAATAAATTAGGGAACCTGGATGTTAATAATAATTATAGTGGAAATTAGTAAGGTGACGTATTGCGCACGCTGACATGGTCACGTGATAATTTTTCAACCAATAAAAAATTGACATTTTTACTGAAGCGATTGAAAAATTCAGTAAAATGAACTGAATGTTAATCCAAGTATTATAATTGGCTACCAAGTTCTGTCAAAATATCTGATTTATTCAGTTAATTCAACTGAATTTTTTCAGTTCTGGCGTATTTTACAAAAAAACTCTGTTAAATTTACTAAATATACTTATTTATTTCTTCATATCCCTACTATCCAAGACCTTAAACAAAAAAGTGTTGATTTTCATTAATAAAATTATATGTCCTTGCCTTTTTATATCTCAGGATATAACATTATATAATAAAATAACAGAAGCACGATTTGAAATAATGTTGACCCACTGTTATTCATTTTGCCATATCATAAAAATTGATAAATATTGTATAATATAATTAATTATTACAAACTTTTGTAAATTAAAAGAGTTGTAACAAAATTATATTTATTTGTATGACATTTTGGTTCACGATTTATTACATAATAATCTTAATTGGCTGTACATAAATATGTATATATTCACTTAGAATGCATGTTAGAAAAATACACGGAATTAAATTTTATATTTTAATTTATTATATGGAACAGTAGACAAATTTAGATAAGTCAAGGATACTTATAGTTCATAGAACTATATGATAAAATTAATTGCATTATGGCTAGAGTATTTATGTGAACAATCATTTTATTTCTTTCTACTAAAAAAGTAACTGATTAAACTATATTTTGTTATCAAATTGAAGAACGTTTATAGTTAAGTTAAAAAAATTATTATTACACTTCTCGCAATCACACACTGATGGGATTTGAACGCAAGACCTCCCAGTTCTGAACGCGACGCATTAAAAAGCTATTGAACTTTCACGTCAACTAAAAAAATTCATATGATATTAAATATGATCAATCAATATTAAATATCTATCAATATTAAATATGACACAACTAGTCATATAGTTGAATGAACTATTAATTGAAATTAAATTAATTTATTGATTAGGAATACCATCTATAAAATTATATAAATTTACAAAGTTCATTTAAAATATAGTTATTTAAGCTCATTTTTTTCTGTTAGTATACATTAACTTGTTGAATAATGTATTAACATTAAAAGTTCATTCTATATAATATATTAAATATTCATTAATTACGTAATATCCAATGTCGACTTTTACGAAAATTAAAAAAAAAATTTAATCTTATTCGAAATAATATTTTCGCTCGTTTCTTCCAAATTTAAATAATTAAACAAATTTTAATTCAATTTATTCGTTTTTCTTGTTATATTAATATATTATAAATCAACAAAGAGCATGATCAACAACTATTTTATTAATTTAAATGAACGTATGTACGAAACACTATTAAAACAGATTAAGTTCGTAATGAAAGTATATCGGATCATTTTGTGTCAGCGTTACATTTCAAGTGGTACATAAAATTAAAATGAAATGCGTGAATGAAAGTAATATAGCGTATAATATGATTCCCATTCGAACAATTGCAAATTCTTTAAATAATATGCAAACCTGCATTTCACGTCATTAATTAACATTAGGACGTACATAAAAAACTATCCTATATAATAATCAACATATATATATATATATATAATTTTATACGTAACACAACGAAACCGAACACTTTCATAACACGAACAATCGCTCTTCGTATTATAATTTCATCGCGCATAGTATTAAATTATGCATCATAATTGCTTTTTATACAATTTTATTTCATTCAATGCAATAATTACATTAAAGGTACAATCCATTATTTATTAACTCATAATAGTAACACGCAGTTCCTTTTATGGCAACATTTTAGTATTTGAATTGCTTTTTAACATTTAATACGTAATTATTTAATAGCGGTGTGCTTTGCATGAATAGGTTACTGATTTCAGCGCTGATTCAACATTACCGCCAATTCTAATGCATTATTTAAAGTTTAAATTATTATTCAAAATCATTCCAACGCGCTAGAATGGAATGAAAGAATCGAAATTTAGCAATTGATCGTTCAAAAGTTGTGCCAAAATTGCCGTATATCACTGGAAAAAATACGTTGATCCAACGGATTTTTGAATTTAGGATAATATTTATTGCTTTGTAAATATATGCATGTTGTTATAACAAATATTGTAATTATTACACTGAGAAAAATTTCTATTAAAAATTACTGTTCCAAAACAGTTTGTACACAACAGAACTAAACAAACTAAACAGAATAGTTTGTACATATTCTGAGGCGATGTTTGTCAACATGTAAAAATGACCCCTAAATATCGTAAACATTACTTCGATTTCCGTATATATTTTACTGTACTTTAACGGTAATCATTCCTTGTAGACAAACATCGCATCAAAGTACTGTTTTTGCACGGTAATTTTTAATAAACATTTTTCTTGGTGTAGGATTAAGTTAATATAATGAGTTACTATAATAAAGTGTCAACTAAACACAGTAAATATATTATTTTATTACTAATCGTTTAAATTATATGATTAATTTTATTTATAACTTATTTTCGTGCAAATATGAATTTTTAACATCATTTAATATATACATTTATCTTAATAAATTTATAAAATATAAGTCAAAAATTTGTTAAACAAAATTACTGTTACATTGATTTGTTTTTAGACTAACCGTTTAATCCTTTGATTTTTAATAATAGTTAAGTAAAATGTATTTGCTTTTTTTCATATTCAAAACTTTATTTGAAATAGCCTTAAAATTGACTATCTCAATCTGAAACATTAAAAATTTATTAATTTGTTTAGGACAAACACATCCACGATTAAAAAAACGTATACATGCATCAAATAAATCAATTTAAACATTAATTTTAACCTAACTATTTTATTCAGCATTTGTTAAACATTGCTTAATCAGTATTACACTGTTGAATCAACATGAAATGGATAACAGTTTTTTCAATATTCGTTTAATGGTTTCATTTTTCCTGTGTAAGAATGTGCAATGAAAATGTGTCAATATAAAAATGACGACGCAAAAATTGCAATGTAATAACTACGATGAAAAAAAATTGAAGACGACAAGATGACGCAAAAATTGCAAAGTCAAAATTCAAATGTAAAACTCTCAATTGCGATCGCGAAATGATCATTGAACGCAATTCAAAAATGACGTCCGACATTCACATAGGCTAGTGCCAATGGAAAAGCAACGATTCGCTACGAATTTGGAAACGAAATCGCGCGCGACACGTTTGCCAAGCTGCAGCATCCGATCCAGAAAGTGCAGTTCGCGTCGCGGCACATCGTCGACCTACGGAGTTAATCATTTCAACCAAAGTCCCGCGTGTCGTGACAAACGCGCGCGCGAGGTGGGCCGCCCGTAATGGCTCGGGTATCTTTGCAAGAGCTTCACGGAGACACTGCGCAGGACCGTGAATGCGATCGCGTAATTGCTGGCGCGCTTGGGAGCGGGCCAACTGACGCTGAATATCTCCAGCTTTGATGAATTGATTCCGAATGCGTCGAAAAAACGATGGAGAAATGCGAGAGATGCGAGGACAAAAAGAAAATATACACATAAGTGTGTCTTATTCCATACGCAGTCTTAATAATAAGAGAGAGTTTAAGATATAACACTTTAACACTTTTTAAGACACTGGCGTCTTAAATTAAGACACATGTGCCTTATTCTAGACGCAGTCTTAATAAAGGACAGTTTAAGATATAATAATTAAACACTTATTTAAAACATTGGCGTCTTAAATTAAGACACATGCGTTTTATTCCAGACGCAGTTTTAATAAAGGACAATTTAAGATATAACACTTGAACACTTGTTTAAGACACTGGCGTCTTAAATTAAGACTGGCGTTTTAAATTAAGACACATGTGCCTTATTCTAGACGCAGTCTTAATAAGAGACAGTTTAAGATATAACACTTAAACACTTATTTAAGACACTGGCATCTTAAATTAAGACACATGTGTCTTATTCCAAACGCAATCTTAATACGAGACAATTTAAGATATAACACTTGAACACTTATTTAAGACGCTTTGATTGCACTTATATGCAGTGTGTATTTTAATCGCATGGCGTGATTCACTGTAAAAGGAGGTATCACGACGGCGTCTTAATCTAAGACACCTGAGTCATACAAAATATACAAATGTCTTAAAACCATGTAATGTAATATTAAGACAGCTGATGCATCAAATACAGCGCAATTCGTGTATTAAATAAGTTACCCTCGAGACATAGATTCTACCAACGCTTACCGAATTCATTTACGATATTTTACGTACGAATTGCGATATGAAATTCAAGTCACACTTTTTACGACGCAACCTCGTTGCAGTGACATTTCACATCACGTTAATTACGAGAAGATTCTCACGACGACGGGACATCACACGGAAAAAAATAAATTACTAATACTAGTATATATTTACTTATAATAGGTAAACTGTGTACCTACTAATGAAACTAGTAAACTGGAAGGTTATTATAGCCCAATAAATATATCTATTCCAATTGATGTGCAACAATAAATATTTCAGGTTAGAAAAAAAAAAGTTGTTGGGCTGAATCAGCCTAACAGATTTTCTTTAGTCTGAATCTAATAGTGTATCAATTGTACATTACAAAAGAAATAATTTTTGAAAATAAATACGGTTAATTTGTGACTATAAATAAAAATATAAAGAAAATGATTGATAAAAAATAATTTAGTTGGTTAAATTCTTACTATTAATATATATAAATAGGTTATATTTATTGACTATATTTAAAGGTTAAGGTAAAATAAAGTTATTTCCATTGTTATTACGATTCAACCGAACTGTTGGGTTGATTCAACCATACAGCTTAGCATTTATTTGATTATTTGTTTACCTTCTTTAAATTATATTGCAAGCGTGGTTTAAATAATATATATTGTCAATATGAGTAAATATAAGCCAGTAAACTCATTTATCTATTTTACTCATATCTCTTTTTTCCGTGTATAAAAAGGCATCAAAATCACTAATAAACATGTAAGTTGTTACAAATAACTGATTCTAGTTCAAGAAGTGCACTCAATAGACCATTATAAATAATTACATAACATTAAATAACAATAAATTTATAGAACAAGAAAAACATCTATATTGAACCACTGTACCATGTAATAGCTCCAAGATATTGAATTAATGACAATTAAGTTAATGTAATAATATATATAAATTCAATAATAGTGTTTAATAATATTTGTTATCAACTTTGTATGTTTTATTGTTGTTCAATGCGGTCAATTGTAATGGATTTTGTATGGTTGATACTCTAATATTTGAAATTTCTATATTTGAAGGTATCATGTTTAATTGTGAAATCACTTTTAAATGCGTTTTATTGTTAAATTATGGTCTCTAATTGTTTAGTACCATCTACTGAATCATTGTCAAGAAGCAGAGTTAGTCATTTAGAAGTATTTATATATTTATTGGTGCTTATTGGCCGAAATTGTAAGCAATTTTCAAATTACTTATATTTGTCGTTTTTGGTTGTTTATCACAATTTATAACCATATTTAATGACATTATGTTATGTAATACCATTCACTAAATATTATTTCATGCATCTATACCATAAAATTTTGAATTTGTCGATAATTTTGAGTTTTCACATTTTAGTTGAAAAATTTCATTATTTATTATAAAGTTGTTACGGTCCTGAAAATTAGAATATTAACAATTTTTATTACAGTATTAGAATTTATAAATCAATACAAAACATATTCAGCGATAAGATGATATAAATAGTTAATAGTCTAATTTGCAGGACCATAGCAACTTTAAAATAATGCAATTTTTCAGCTGAAAATGTGAAAAGTCAGAATTTTTAACAAATTTAAAATTTTATGGTATAGAAGCATGAAGAAATATTTAGTGAATGATATTACATAACATTTTGTCATAAAAGCCGGTTCTCAATTGTTATAAACTACCAAAAAGGACAAATTTAAATAATTTGAAAATTTCTTTAATTTTGGCCCAAAAGCACCAATAAATATATAAATACTTATATATGAACAACTTTGCTTCTTGTCCATGATTCAGTAGAAGGTACTAAACAATTAGAAATCATAAATTATCAATGAAACACATTTAAAAGTGATTTGACAATTATACATGTGAACATCAAATGTAGAAATTTCAAATATTAGAGCATCAATCACCCAGTCGAAAAAACCAACGTAGAAAACGACGTAGGGAACGACGTAGGAAACGACTTGGGAAATGACGTGGGAAATAACGTCGGAAACGACGTAAGGATTTAGCGTAGGAAACGACGTAGGAAACGACGTGGGAAACGATGTAGGAAAATAATGTACGGTTTATAATAAAAATAATTAAAAGAGATTATTTTATTTTATACATTTTATACCGAAAAAACTTCATATTCAAGCACTTTGTCATATTAAAACACCCGAGATTTGAACTTGTGTCTCAAGTTAGGAGACGGAACATTAGCCACTAAGCCACAACAGCTTGTAGTATTCGTTCTAGCCAATGTTTATACGTTCTTCTATTTAAGATTTTACATATAATATTTAATTATAATGAAACTATAATAATATTATAAGAAGTGACGTATAATATTGAATTATAATAAAATTATAATAACATTATAATTTTATTAATTCTTAACTGGAATAAAGTATACACAGTGGCATTCAATACGACATTTAAGGCATTGAATACTATAAGCTATTGTGGCTTAGTGGCTAAGGTTCCGTCTCCTAACTTGAGACACCGGTTCGAAATTCGGGTATTTTAATATGACAAAATATTATATATGGAGTTTTTTTCGGTACAAAATGTATAAAATAAAATTAATTTTTATTTTTTTTTATTATAAACCGTACATTATTTTCCTACGTCGTTTCCTACGTCGGTTTTTTCGACTGGGCATATAAAATCCATTACAAAAATTTACCACAAATAACTAAAATTCTATAAATATACATGTAAGTAACCGTTTATAGCAAATAATATGGTAAAAATTGTTAAAAGTGTAATGTTGACTACACTTTTAATTTTATGAAATTGGTTTTTTGAGCCTAAAATAGTGAAATTTTAATCGCATCAATGAAAGTGATAATTTACAGTTGGATATCATCAAATAGTTATAACTGAGTCTATTAAGGTTACATTTTGGTAAAAAGATCGATTTACATTAGTTATAAACAATCAAAAATGAGAAAATTAAATAATTTAAATTTTTACTATAAAAAGGCATTAAAATCA
>JABFQC010003475.1:0-14053 GCA_022817085.1 Psilanteris sp. ZL-2020 | reverse complement strand
GTCCATATTTGAACGAAAACACCAGGTATAGAACATTATAATCACAAACTGTCTTTATCGATTCTTCAATGATAATTAAGTTATATACTGGGTGGTAGTTTAGTAACGAAACATATATAAAAATTATACAATTCTTGATGGGCGTTAGTAATAATTATTCAAATTTTAAAACGAATTATTAAGGGCAACTATTTCTTTTTATACAAATCATATAGCCCGGTTGTATGAATGGATAATATTACGATTGTTATTTGATATGTATTTAAGTATATAATATGAATTTTGATTTGATATGATCGATTGTGATTAAAAGTATTTTGGTTTTAAATTGCTGAATTTAAAATGAAGTTCATAATATGAATAATTTCCAATAACAATTATGATGTAAACATTTAAATTTAATGCATCAAATATAAAAATTAGAAACGAAGGTTAATCTAAATAATTTCTTGAATGATGTCAAGAGATTTATACTAAACATTTATTACTAAATAATGGCATTTCATGTGTAATTCATTAAGCTACGAAATAATCACAATTTTCATAATAATTCACGAAGCGTATATTATTAAATTCAATTCTTTGTTGTACTTCTCTTATCCTTTTCTATGTATATTTGATTAAATTGTATTTACTTTTTGATTTTCTTTTGTATTAACATATTTATAGATAAAATTTTATTAATAATAAAAATGCTAAACTCAGTTTATAGATCATTTTTATGATAGTTTTAGTAAACATTTTGTTAGATAAAATTCTTGTTATAATCTTCTGCAAAGATTATCACTTAAAATAGTATTTAAAATTGTAAATTATCAGTGAAAAGTATGCAAGTTTAAATAAAATAACATTTAATTATTTATAAATGAAACGATTTCTCAAATCCAATTTCGTATCATATAAATATATCACAAACTCAAGATCACCGAGTCTTCAATTCTTTTTAACCTTTTGCTCAATTCCAATTTTTTCTGATTAATTTTTTTTCTTTTATTATTATATATTGAATTATATATTATATATATATATTTTTTTCTAATGTAAGCTATAATACTCCCAGCAATTTACTTAATCATGAATTAAAATTAAAATAAATATTTACAAAAACTTGTACATAATTTCATTTTCTTAGTATTTTAATTCCTATTGCGTTTCTAAGACTTCTTTAGTTGAATTTCATGTTATAAAATACCAGACTCTATATAAATATGTCTTCATTTAATTAATACGCTTATATAATAAACAAAAAACTGCATAAATTATGTATATTTGTTCACGTACACAATACGCTTGGTCTTAAACTCATGATCAAGATTCTACAAAAATTCTTCAACAATTATTTCAACAGTCTACAATATTGCACAATGCCACAACATAATTCACACCTGAATTTATGGTCTAACTCTCGCATAAAAAACTAGAGCAATTTTTCGTGCTAACGTAAATTTACTACCAAAATTTCTTTAACGATCCAACAAACCACCGTTCCATCAAAAACTCGACTCATAATTTGTTGCAATTAATTTGCATGCTACCGACGATTAAAATCTCGCCATATTCCAATAGAACAATGACAAATAATTAAATTACAATAAACAAGTGACTATTAACCACAGGGCCCAATCAAAATACATAATCACCAGGTATTCCAGTATTCCATTCGCAAAAAGTAACCAAATTTTACCGTCATCAACCTCGTTAACGACCAATCACCCTTCGTTTTCAATAAAATGGAAATAAAAAGAAGAAGAAAAAAAACGTGATTTAAGGCAACCGATGATTCCATTCAAAGCATTGCGTGAAATTGCGCTACAACGACACCGATAAAATCCCTATAAAATAAAGAAACCACGACGACGGCCCCGGTAAAGTTATTTTCATCTTCAGTGACGATTCGCCCGGTCGCAAAATGCTTAATAATTCAACGCCAGCGTCTGTCGTTTATGACAAAGCGGCGCATCCCTAACGAGGTAATGATTAAAAATCAGGTGACTCCTTGCGACCCGTGGACAATAATCGTTCGCCTCTTCTCCTTCGCTTTTATTTTATTTTTTCTTTCTTTTTTATTTTTCAATTGCTCCTCATTGCCCCGCGCCTGATCCTAGGCCAAAATTACCTGTAAAGCTTCAGCGGCTTGCATCAACTTGGCCAGTTGTTGCTGTTCAACATATACCTCCCCGCGGTACATGAATTCAACGAGTGCATGCAACTCCCACATGCGCGTGTCCCTGAGGAAGATCACTGGGTGCGAGCACGGGATGTCCAGTAGCAGGCGCTCAAGGTAGTCGCTGCACGCGGACAATACTACCCTGTGGCACTTGATCGAACCGCCGTCACATGCCAGCGTTACGTCCACGAACTGCTCAGAGCTCAGCAGTTTCGGGAACGCACTGTGCATGTTCGACTGATGCGAGTTCCATGACACGCAAAACTGCTGTCGGTCCCCGCCGGAATAGTTGCCTGTCGCAGGCAAATTGCTCCCTGATGCCATCCTGGATTCGCTTTCGCTCCTCCCTCTGCGCTTTTATCCCTGAAAATTCAATTAACTGTGTTAAATTGTTCGTTGCACGGTCAACAATTAATAATATCAACATTTGTTTCGAAAATGACAAAACAAAAAAAAATAGCCGGTTATTAATCGTAGGGGAGGGGATTCGAACTTAATTATTTCAAATTGTAATAAATAAAGGTTTCCTTTTCGTTAATAATCCGACATCTTTGTTTATGCTATTGTCTCACTTAAATTTTGGATTTCTATGCAATATATTCTTTGCTTTTTTTATATTCCACTTTGGATTGCGTCTTTGTGTTAATCAATGTTAAAATAAAAATTGAACAAGAAAAACAAACAATGGTATTTATTTAATATACACACACGTGGTAATGTGTATGTTTAATAATATTACGCTTAGTAATAACAATAACAAACAAACAATAATAATCCATTAATAGTAAATTAATTTGGAATACAAAAAAAGGGGGAGAGAGAGAGAGAAATATTTTAAGCAACAAAAATGATTCCTAATGCATATTGTTATAAGATAAGAATTATTGATTCTCAAATATTGAAATGCGTCTCCAACGTGGGGCGTGACAATAAAACAATTTTCAACAAATAACTCGCCGATCCCTCGACAACAACCGAACTCAAGCTTCGTACAATGTGAAATTCCCTCGTATAACCTCTCCGAACACGTTTCGATTTACGTTTGGCCACAATTTCAATGCCACTGCAAGTTCTTCAAACGTTCACTCCGAAAGCATACTATTAAACACTAATCGGTTCGATTTCCTCACGCTTTTTTTTCACTCCCCCCACCCCTTTTTTTGTCGGATTATTATTTTGGTAATTAAATTCGGAATTCGATATTGAAAACTTTTAATACGAAAGCAAATAAAAATGCCAATGTTTATGTCGCGTCCAAACACAATGATCGTTAATATTTTATACTGATTTCGTAAAAACACACGAAAAATCGCGTAAAACCGAACATAATGTTTCACGCACTAAAAGCATTGTTTACTTAAATTTACAAGCCACGAAACCGCGACGCTGAATATTAACTTATACTCCCCCTTTACCCCGATATCACAGCACAATCCAACGGGCTAAAAAAATGTTTCCTCTTCGAAACAGAATTCACGGAATATTCCACGAACAAACGCGTCTGCGAAGCGTTATTTTTCGTGCTGTAGCGCACGTATCGAAAGGCACCTTTTCGACAACCGAAACGCAACACCGTCTCCGCGACGGTTTTCGAGAGGAAAAAAAAATGAATCGATTTACGCCGCGACGAAATTTACCTTATTTGCAATTAATCCGAACAACGTCGAAAACACTTAACCGCAATCGCCGGGGTTTTCTAACAGTCACGAACGTTTCGGGCACGGAGACGTTGCTCGAACGAACGATTTTCTACGAGTGAAAATAAAAATTACAATTCCAGCCGAGTGATTCAAAGTTCGGAATAACATAAAAATAAAATTTCCTAGAAAAGTGTTTCTAAAACGTTTGTTTTGTTTGATTAAATGTTACACTAATATAAACTTTAAAATTCAAAATAAATTAGTCAAATTAACCGGAGTTTGTTTATGTTGGAAACTCGAATTTGGAAATATAAAATATTTGAAAAACTTGCATAATTGGAAGGCACTTTTTTTGTAGCCCCCCACCCGATACCCGAAAGCACATTTTCGTGGATCGAGGGAGCAAGAAATAAAGGGAAATAAAAAAAAATAAAAAAAAAAACGTCCATATAACAAAAAATAAAAAACAGAAAATGAAAAAAAAGTCGCGGCGTCACTTCTTTTTCTTTTTCACTCCACGTTTCAACATCCGGCGACTTTCCGTCCTTTGTTTATGTTTGTTTATTCGTTATTTCCTTGCTGCGCGCACTGCTTTTTTTGATTTTACCTTGTTCTTTTCCCTTTCGATCGCGTAGGAGGCACGAAAACTCGGAAAAGCGTCACGAAGAAGTCGCGCCGAACCGAAACCGACTGGGACGATAACGAAAAATTGTTCTTGTAACTCACGTGAACTCAAACGCTGAACCTACAAATTTAAACAAAATGGTGTCTCGGAACAAGCGAAAACATGCACATGCAGTCACACGGACGATCACTCAGACAACTGAACGAAAGGGAAGGAGGGACTGACTGACGGAACTTTCTCAAAATTTGTCCGATCCAAGTTCTACGGATTTAAAAGCAGACCGAAATGACGCATTGCCTGAGCAACTATGTTTCTCGGTTCCGAAGATCACCCCCTCTTTTCGGTCATTTTAACAAACAATGGACTTTTATCTTTTTCCGTAAGATTAGGAATAAATCCTTTTCCCCCTCTCGCGCCGAATCGAGTACGTGTAAAGGGCTTTTGTCGAAAAGTTTTCAAAGTCCCTCCTTGTCCTGCGTACGAATATACGAGTGCGATTAATAATTAAATAAATAAATTCGGCTTGAAGACCGATCAAATTGATAGGTACTTAATTGACGCGCGCGTGAAAAAAAACCAAAATAAATAAAGAACATTGTTGTACTACGAATTAACGTGCGATTGTTAGCGGCAAAGTTGCTTGAAATAACAAAAATAATGAAACGAATAAATAATAAATCGCGAGTCGACCGAACACTCGGTTAATAATAACAATAATAATAATAATAGTAATAATAATATAAAAAAAAAACAGTTAGGAAAAGACGAGCTAAAAAGGCGTAAATCTTTGAATCGGTGAAATGCAAGTCGTGTCGGGGAAAAAAGCGGAAAAAAAGGACAGAAAACAAAACGTTTTGTTTGATGATCGACGAGCGGAATACGAGCTGCTAAAATGCCAACAAAGAAAGTGCTCGCGAGCGGTTCGCGCGATTGATTCGGAGCACAAAATCCCCCCGAAACGGTGCACTCGAAAAGTGTCCACTGCCCTGGCGCGCGCGCGCCAATTCCAAAAACTTGACAAAAAAGCCACAACAACCTGAAGCCCCGCGATGATGGGGAGAAAAGCGTGCGGCGAACTGAAATGCTGCACGAGTGCTTGTCACGGCTGCGTGAAGCCAGACGCAGGGAAAACGTGGAAAACGTCGCGCACAAAAAGGCGTCCGAAGCACGTGTGCCTCGGCCGAAAAATCAGTGATCGCGCACACAAAAGCGGCGAGTTAAATCGACCGCGATGCAGCCACGTTTCGCGAGCGAGACAATGAGCGTTGCTGCCGCGACACGACGAAACCACCGAAAGTCGCCCCGAAACTCTCGAGGAAGCGCGCCGAGCCGACGGAACACTGGGTTCGGTGCGCAACAATGAGACCGCGGGGGGAAAATCAGGCGGACCACGCCATTAAAAAACGAGCAAACGGTGGGAAAAAGAAGACGGGAGAAGGATCGCTTGGCGATCGCGGCGTTATTTTGCGAGGATTCTTTTTCGGGCTTTTTTTTCGAACTATCGAACACGGGGGTGCGTGGGTGACGTGCAACGATCCAATGGAATTGAAAAAAAAATACGTTGAATTCAAATTCGGTCGAAAAGTAACGGCTTTTGTTTGCGGTCGATTGTTTAGTTTGATTAAGAGTGAGAGAGAAGGAAAGAAAAAAAGAGAGAAGAAGAGAGCGAGTGCGACAGAGAGAGCGCGAGGGAGCGACAGAGACAGGAGACAGAGCGAGAGGAAAAAATGCAGGGGGGCGGGAGGAACAAGCCGTTATTTTCAAATTTCGAATTTTACCTTGATTTGAGTGCGTACTTTATGCGCGTTATGTTTTATCGGTCGTGTTTGAGACGACAATCAAGAAAAAGCGACGCGAACCGACGTGCGTCGCACAGACTCGAAAAACGTTTGGGCAGCGAAGCCCGAAAGCGTGCACATGCCAGAACGCGACGTCGCCTCTCCCGCGGCGCGCCTCCCCCCTCCCGTTGCCTCGCACGGCTGTTTCCGCCGAAAATCGGGAAATGCGCGCAAAAAAGCGCACCCGCTGTTCGAGTCTGATCTCTGCCAATTCGCGGTTTTTCACAAACGAGACGTAGGACACGGGAAAAGGGAAATTCGCCGCACAAACAAAGGATACGATTAGACAAGGACGCACACACTTTCCCCGCACACATTGACATGCACACTCACACACGCATACGCACTCGGGCATACACACATACACAAAAAGCACAAAAAAGACGGCACAACGAGGACGACGAAGCGCGTCGTTTTCGGGTTTTCCCACGTGATCGTAGAGAGGGGGAGAACGAAAAATCGGTGCCCGGCGAGGTTAATCGCGGGACGCGACGCCGTCGGCGCGCGGCCCGCCCCTCCCCCGGCCGCCCCCCGAAAACGCCTTGAGCGAAAACTCGCGTTTTCACGCGACTTGCCTGCTAAATTCGGCACGGTCGAATCGTTCGCAGATTTTTTAATTTAACAGTCTGAAGCGCGGTCACTCACTTGTAGGGCTCCTCGGACGCGATGCGGGCGCAAACGGTGTCTCATCAATTTCGGGCAAGAATCCCTTAAGAAAACATGCATCCGCCGAGATTTGCACTGAAGCGACAGGGGGAGCGCATGGCCCGGGGTGGGGGTAGTTCCGTGCGACATGCAGGGAAGGGGTGGCGGAGACCGACGCTAGCGCCGTTTAGAGGGCACAATGTTTTGGCGGGAAGGGGCGGATTTTTCAAAAACGTCTTGTACGACTTTTTTTGGAACAGTTTCTGAGATAATTACCTGGAAGAAAGAGTAGATGTTGCTATCCTAAATGTACGTGCGCGTTGAAGACGTAAAGACGTTTTAAGGCGGGCTTACATTAAGCAGGGCCGCAGTTATACAACTCCAATGAAGATAGAGGGCGTTCGTGATACGCGGGAATATTTGGTTGCCCGAGATTCGAACAAAGTTCTATTTTCGGAATCTGTAAACTTGCCTGAAAAAATAGTTACGCCGAAAATCGAAATAGCTTATTACTTCATTTCGTTCGAGGTTATGCGATATACTAAAAGAAATATTTCTTTTTAATACAATATAATACGATATTCCAGTTTATATTTATGCAATTAACGTGAATATAAATTTCATAGTTTTGTATAAAGATATTTTGTATTTGCGATATAAAATATGCAGTTTGGATAGTGAATAATAAAATGTAAACTGATTTGTTTTCAATAAATTTATTTAAAGTTTCTTATACGTCTATTGACAAAAGTTGTTAACAAAACATTATACATGAATAAGAACATTCCGAGAAAAGAATTAGAAATAATAATATACTATATTTACATAGTCAACAAAGAATATTTTAAGAAAAATAAACAATGATGTTTCCTGTCAGTTAAGTTTATAGTAAACTTGTGTCGCATTTTATTCATACATTTCTTTATTGTTATATAAATAATTAAATTAAATTAAAAATTATTAAATTTAATTAGTAATTAAAATGTTGGATTAAAGTGGTATATGCAATTTATATTTGTACAATTTGAAATTAGACACATTTTTTATTGTATTATATATATATATATATATATATATTTATTAAATATAATATACAAAATTTCAAACCAAATTTAATTTAGTATTGTTTGTAAAATTATCTATATATTGCTATAAATATCATAAATAATTTTATTCTGTTTTTTACTTTAACGATTTATAATAAAAAATTATTGTTGATTGAATATAATTAGTAAATCGATTTTATTTTATCTATGACTTAATGAAAAAATTTGTATATTTATATATATATACATATAAATTTCTTAACTTTTATTATAGTTTTCAAATTTTAGTGGTTTACAATATTTAAAAAAATATTACTATTTATATTGTATTGTATACTTTACTGTTGCATAACTTATAAATATATATATATATTCATAAAAATTAAATGATAAAAATAGCCCATACCAGTGTAGTCTTGTAATAAAACATATGATAATAATATTATTCAAACATTGATTGCTTTGGCAAGTTATAATAAAAAAAAAAAAAACAATTTAACAATTAACAAAGTATATAAATTTTATTGTTTTGTTAATATAACTGTTATAGATAATACTTTAATAACTTTAATTGACTATTTTTCTTTATAAAAATATTTAAAAATTAAAATATCTACTAATAGTAAATATGAATATTATATGATGAAATCAAACATTTCATTAATTTTTAAAATTTATATTAATAAAAAACTGCTGTTTTCAATTTTAATTGTTATTAATTTCACAATACATTATAAATATATAATCTATTAGAAACATAAACATTGGCCTCTGTATATGTATTTTTATATTATCTTTAAAAAAATTTGTCTTAACAAATGAAGAAAAAATATTAATACTTTTCAATAATCTATGTTATTAAAAATTATTTATTAAATATATATTTATATTTGAATTTATATTATTATTATTATTATTTATGAAAATAATTTAAAAAAAAAAAAATTCATAACAAATAAACGCAATCAATATACTCAACGTGCCTGCAATAATTAAATGCGTCATTTTAACAAAAAAAAAAAAACTTATTTAGACATTCAAATTTCGCGCCATGCTTCCTTAATAGCATGCGGCCCTGTACTGAATTACGATTCGTCCTATTCAATTATTAGCCATTTTGCGGATTAGAAGATTACAATGCATGTTGAAATGCATTGTGCAATTAATCTCGTTGGGAAAAATCAATTCTTCGGTATAAAAAATCATTCCAAATTTGACGGAATTGTTATTTGTATGACCGTGTTAGCAAGGTGGCTGCGATTGGCGCGTGACGAATTCATTTAAAATGGTAACCAATGGCAGCGTTAATCGCGTTTTATTATGTAAATTGCTGTTTTAATACACACATGTATACGCATACGTGTACGTGTCCAATGCTTGCATACACCATCAGTCTAATGTTTAAATGGGTAGCGAAAAAGGGGATAAAAAGACACGAAGTTATATAGCGTCTTTTCATACGAAATTAAAGCGAAAGATTTTAACGAGAATAAAAAAAAGATGATTACTTTTTTTTATTGGAATTACTTTTGCTGGACTTATGTTATTCTTTTTAAATGAATTTTATATTTTATTTTCTTCAACGCAAATATTTTATATAGCAATTGTCATTAAATTTACTCGAAAATATTGAATAAAAAGAACAAATAAAAAAAATGGAGATTTTAATTTTAACACAATTCCAAGAATTTAAAAAATTTTAAAACTAATTGTTGTATTTATATTCATAATAACACTTACCTTTTAATTTAAGTATTTTAAAAATAAATGCTAATACTAAAATAAAAATTCTAATATGTAATATTAATCGTATAAATATTGTAATAAAACATATCTCGTAGCAAATTGTGAATGTAATTTGATCGATTTAAAAAGTCCGCGTATCTTTGGATGCTGTATGGTGGCGCCACAAACCGGTGTTATGGGCAATCCGGGCGCAGGCGTGAATTGTCAAAGAAAAGGAAAAACAAAACTGACAAAAACATGGGCAAGAAAAAAACTGGATCAAATTTGGGGAAAGCCCTAATTAGAGATCGTTTTGGGTCAAATCGCAATAGAAGAAACGGCGATTCATGTGTAAGTTGATCTGCGAATGTTCGTAATTTATACGTTATTTATTATCTCGCATATTTATTTTATAGGTTAATTTGCATTGCACTATTAATATCGCGAGTGCGATTTTTCAAAAATATTCTTTCGTTTATATAGCAATGATAAAAAAACAAATGCAAAATTTATCGTTTTAAAAATGACTTAAAATGAAATTGGATGATTTTTAAAATAAAATTATTGTATATCATTGCAGTTTTTAAATTATTTTGTATTATTGAAGGGACATATTTAACGTATTTCTTTATGTTAAGTTATTGTCTCAATAAAATAGATTGTAAATGAGTTGTATTTATGGCTTTTTCCACATCTTAGATAATATTCGATAATTTATATCTTCATACCCTTTTTTATTTATATTGTACTTCTTATTGAGTTATTTTCCTATGAATTTATAAATAAATAAATAATTTTAATAACTATTAATTTTTATCCGAGGACGTCGTTTTTTGAAATTGGGAGATGTAAACCTGGAGAAAGTAGCACCATCTACATAAACAAAATTATTGAATGAAATGCTGTTTAAATTAATATTCGATCAAAAAGTAATTGTCATTAACTTCTAAATAAATATCTATGTTGGAAAAGTTTTTGTCTTTAAAATATACTGATTGTTTAATGTTGATTTTGTTGAACAAAATTTACATTGATTGTTTAACATTGATAAATATAATGTAATATTAAGATAACAATTTGCTAAGAAAATAATATACATTAATCTCAACTAGTTAATAAATTTAATAAATTCATTTTATAAATTATAATTGATTCTATTAAACAAAATATTTTTCATAAATATTACAGAATTCTTATGTTTTTTATATCCTTTTTTATTCATTTCAAAATTATTTAATTTCTATTTATTAGAATTTGTTTCTCTTTTCTAGGAAAAATAGTTCTTTGTAGTTAAGCATTTGTCCTTGTTTTCTTTTTAAAATATTTGTTTATGGTAAAAGATTAATTTTACTTATTTAATTTTATTTGTTGGAGTTTTGAAACAATGCAAACAGAATTTATAAATATATTTAATTTGTTTCATGTATATAGAAATAGAAAATAGCTACTGATAACAAAATACTACTGATAATTGTTATATTTTTATGGGAAAGTATTCAATTCAAAAAAAATTTTCTTTTCAGCTCCACACCTCCGAATTAAATGACGGTTATGACTGGGGTAGACTTAATTTGCAGTCAGTAACGGAAGAAAGCTCATTTCAAGAGTTCCTATCCACAGCAGAATTAGCTGGAACTGAATTTTTGGCGGAAAAGCTAAACGTCACTTTTGTTTCTGCTAAAAGTCAAATTGGAATTCTTTCACAAAAGGAGAAAACAAAAATAAAAGAGATACAAGAAAAAAACAAAAGTTTTTTAAAAATTCCTCGACGCCCAAAGTGGACTCCTAATACAACTGCAGAAGAACTGCAAACAGCTGAGAAAGAAACATTTCTAGATTGGAGGCGTCAGTTGGCTGCATTGCAAGAAGTTGAAGACATTCTGTTAACACCGTATGAAAAAAATTTAGAATTTTGGCGCCAATTATGGCGCGTGGTAGAACGAAGCGATGTTGTAGTTCAGATCGTAGATGCTCGTAATCCTTTACTTTTCCACTGCCCTGATTTAGCTGATTATGTTCACGAAATCAACCCAAATAAATTGAATATGATTTTGCTAAACAAAGCAGATTTTTTGACTGAAGAGCAACGTCAAATTTGGACAGATTATTTTACAAAATTAGGAATAAAAGTAGCATTTTTTTCAGCAACGCGCTTTGCTGAAAGTATTAAAGAAGTAAAAGAGGAAATTAATATAGTGGAAAAGGAAACAGAGGAAACTGATTCAGAGGAGACTGAAGATTCAGATGAAGGATCTTCTGAATCTTATAAAAGCGCGATTGATGAAGTAAGTAGCGCAGAAGATTATAAAGATGGAATACAAATATTAGATGCAACTGACGAGAATGACGACAAATGTGACAAAACGGAAATAACAGAAACTGAAAAAATATCCCAATTAAGTGTCTCTGATCATACTGACAATGTTGTTGAGAACGATCAAACAGAATCCAAATTTTTGGTGCAGAATTCATCAGAAATTTTGACAAGGGAAGGTTTAATAGAACTTTTCAGAACATTGTATAAAGGAACTACGTACACAGAAGGTGTAACTACTATTGGTCTTGTTGGTTATCCAAATGTTGGCAAAAGTTCCACAATCAATGCTTTAATGATGAGCAAAAAAGTTTCAGTTTCAGCTACTCCAGGCAAGACCAAACACTTCCAAACTCTTTATTTAGATAAAGATATCTTGTTATGTGATTGTCCTGGTCTGGTTATGCCTTCGTTTATTTCTACCAAATCCGAAATGATTTTAAATGGAATCCTGCCAATTGATCAATTGCGGGACCATGTACCTCCTATAAATTTACTTGGAACCCTTATTCCTAGACATGTTTTAGAAGACACTTATGGCATAATGTTACCATCCCCAGCTGATGGAGAAGATCCAGATAGACCTCCGCATTCTGAAGAAATTCTCAATGCTTATGGATGTAGGTATTTGCTGCAAAGTTGTTTGTAGTCTGATAAACAGAAATTTATAAAGTAACGACATTATAAAAATGATGTCCTTGGTGGCAATGTTATGCAATATTCCACATACTGTATAATTAATGTTAAAAAATCTATACAAACTTTCGTGACAACATATAAACTAATTCTCTTATAATTAACTTTTTATTTAATTACTGAAAGTGAAACATTTATAATAATTAGTTGAAGTTATACATATATTAATCGTGTAAATTAAATTGGTCATTATTTATTAGTCTATTCAATTTCAATGAAAATGATATTTTTAATTCATATATAATTGTATGCAAATTTAACTGAACTATGGTTTTAAGTTTATCATTTCTTTCAATTATTATTTATTCTTATATAATTAATTGAAATTAATGAGCTTGTAATATTTAATATGTTAATGAATATTTTAAAATGTAACCTGAATAAGATCAAAGTTTTAAGGATTATTTTTTCTGTTGAAAATTCTGTTTAAGGTAATTAACATATACATGCATTGGAATTGCATAATTAGGTCACAGAACTATTAGTCAGAATTGGTCACCAAACATTAATAAGTTCAGTGTAATTTTGATCGTTTCTGCAATACCGATATTCACATCAATAGAAATTCAGGCGTAAGGGGTATATATATATTTATATATATAAAACTCGGTGATGTCAATGCATTGGTGAAATGAGGCTTGGGGAGCGAAAGGTGGATGGGTCGTATAAGCACAATTAAAGTCACCAATTGCGCGTCTCTCTCTCTTTCTAATGTGATTTACATAAAGCATTCGTTATTTACACGTTAGATGCAGTAAAAGTACTATATCTGCATCAGCTCTCATTTATTTTAATAAAAAGTAAACCAGATTTGTATGTGGAGTAAAATAAGTGAGAGAGGTTTCAAAATGACGGTGATAGTTGCATTTGTCTTTTTGATCGCAATGTTAGTACAAGAGTGAGAAACGTGAGCAGCTGTTGGTTAGTGACATGCAAGTGAGATCATGTTCTGCAAGGTTGACGTTCCTCGCAAGGAGATATCGAATTGTGGAAGGTGTAGTCATTGGTCGACACATTAATATAATAATTTTGTATTCCGAACATGGTCCCAAAGTGAAACGATGGTCTGTGAATGACAGTTAGAGATATAAAATGTTGATGAGAAAAAACGACAAGAAACGTGACTACATAAAAAAATACTTAACTGGCAACTATCAATCGTTCTCAACTACAAGTCAACTGGACCATAATATGTTTCCAGAGACTTCAGGGGGTGAGGTCGGGAGAAGTGAATTAAAGTCAGCGTTAAACTGTGCTTGTCCTTTAGTAAGCCTTGGAACTCTTATAATCTTTACTTCCAGCAAGATAGGGGTCTTAAAAAATGTGCACAAATCTTGTCCTGTACAAAACACCAGGG
>JABFQC010003474.1:0-14053 GCA_022817085.1 Psilanteris sp. ZL-2020 | reverse complement strand
CTTTATTCCTTTTACACTGTAACAACAAAACTTAATGATCAATTTATGATTTAATGGAACAATAATTAAATTATTTAAGTGAAACATTTGAACGAAAATTCATAATAATAATATGAAAAATATTGATCTATTGCTATTCCTTAACAATTAATATTTATTTTCTAGACTTGTAGAATGAAACGTTCGTGTATCATACAAGTTTGTAACAGATATACAAGTTTTATTTGAATTTATTATCATTTTTTAATATTACTAGTCATCATATTAAAAACGCTAGTAAATATAGAGCTTGAATGCATATCACTACCATTAATGAATTTCAGAAAAATTATTGCGTAATATAAAAGAAAAATGTTCAGTTTCATCGACGATTTTCAAAAGTAAAAGAGAACATTTTGTAGTTAAAAACTGTATTCTTACTGAAATACATGTATTGAGCCTATTCTACTATTTTTTATATTTTTTGTAGCATACCATCTGCATTCGTACTTTATCAATTACTTTAATTAAACCATTTAATTATTTAACTCTAAACAATTTTTACCGAAAAACGCACGTAATGAACAGTTACAATTATCATTAATATTAAAACTGAGAACTTGGATTTACAATTAAGTCATTTTAACTAAACATAATTACCATAAATTGATAAAAAACTTGCACATTTCACATTTTTTTGAATCATCATTGTATATGTATATCATAACCATCATTTTTCGATTTTGAATTTATTATACTTTGACTTTGTATCTCAACTGAAAAGTAAAGTAATATTATATATATATATATATATATATATATATATATATATACACTTGTGTATTTCTCAAAAGCGAATATACAGTTTCAGATCTCGTCTATTCTTTTTAATCCTAAAAGCTTACAAGTTTTTTGACAATTGACTGTTATAAACTGAATGGATAGTGTGAGATGTTCTCTGTTGTCACGAATACGCTGCTTCGTTATTTGTGTGAGTGCGTAAGAGAGTGTGAGTGTGTGCATCGAAAACCCTAGTTTGTGCTTTTTGGAAATTAATGCGAAGTAGATGTTAAAAAAAATGAGTCGATTTCCCCCTCGACTTCGTTAGATTTATGACTATTTGGCGGGAACGTATTTGGGTCAGCTCAGCGTTTGTTATTGGCAAAGGTCGGGGCTTCTAGAGCGTGTTACGTAACCAAAGGACTTGCCTCCTATTCGTACTTAAGGTGCTTTTGAGTATAGTTGAGGTCGTTTTACAAGTATTGTAACTGTAATGTTTCGTATGTATGTAAATTCTCTTTTTTTTTAAAACAATTTTACATTGACCTTGCTTATTATATGTATTATATATATAAAAATATATATATATGCATATATGCATATGCGCTTGTGTATATGTATATGTACATGTGACACGTCGCCATAGAAATTATTTTTCTAGCCCTTATTTTTAACCGTAAAATTACTCTTTGTTAATAGTATTTTCGTATCTTATTTAAAATGAAAACTCTGAGAGTAATTGTGGAATAGTCGTACACGATGTTTGAGCAGCTCGTAGGAGATAGTTTAAAGGGGTAACTGAACTTGAAATAAATGTACGCTTTTATGTCAAATTTGCACGAGAAATTTTGTACAAATTCAAATTTGAATACGTATTTTGGAAACGCAGTTTCCAAATAGTTTCCATTACACAAGCAACAATTAATAAGTTGACGTAATTGTAAGCAAAATTAATATAATTATTATTGTGGCCGGATGATTTTGTTTAAAAAAAAAATGAAAACGAATTCATTCATTTTGTATTACAAATAACGCTAAAGAAGTATATGGCATCCAACAATTTATTGCAATTGAATTAATTGTGCGCCTTATATGAAAGTTTCGTTGTATATTCCAAATCGGTGTAATTTATAATTATTAAAAGAAAATAATTAACTACAATGATGAATGGAAAGTTGCGGCTCGGATGAAGGACGAAACGTTATTTGAAAATCCGACTATTAGAAATTATGGCGCACCACAAGAAATTTGGAAGAATAAATTAATAATGGAAATGAATAAGCACACAGCGAAAACTAAGTAGTAACCATTACCATTTAAATAGTAAACTTTACCACTTGAATTGTACAATTGTAAATTGTATCAGTTTAGAGCAATAAAATCACGCAATTACAGAAATGAACATACGTAAATAATATATTGAATTATTCAGAATTTAATGTATATTTAATTCGACGATATAGTTTGTATTATAATTTTTACAGTAACACATTACAATGCAGTGCAATTTTTACCATTTAAATATTATCACTCGGTTTTCTTAGTGTAGTTATCAAAAAATGTAGCGATCCGATGTAAGCATATATAAAAAATATAATTTAAACCATGGTCATATCAATTTTATTATTTTGTTGTAAGAAAAGTGAAAAGCGTGACGTAATATTAAAACCATTTGACAGCATTGAATGCGTTGTAAAAAATTTTTGTAAATTTTTATTGCAACTTCGAATACCACAAAAGTTTATGTATATTTTCAATTATTTTTAAATTAACCTTCAATCAAATTACTTTTACACAAGTTCATTCATATTTTACAGTCAGTGCCGTTTTCTTTTATTTTTTAAACAATAATTTTGATTTCGCGCCAAAATTCGGTATTCATTCTTCCCTCGTGTATGCGCCATAAAAACACGAAGCGGTTATTTTTTAATAATCGAATTTATTACCTCGTATATCCGCAATTAGCGGTAATTAATGTTAGCTTTTAGAAAATTTCAGGTTTAACCATTTTGAAGATTGGCCGTGGTACTTAGCATCGAGAGAGCTTTATTGTTAAGCAATTGTCCCAGTTGCAAATTAATTTAACGTCATTTTAAAATATTCAAGCTGTCCATAATACAAATGGTATTAAATCTGATGCCGTAGAGTATTCGGGGCATTCTGACTGGCAAAGCAGGCATAAACTTTTATTTTCAACGCTAAATGAATAACATGACTAATTGAATGGCTCGCGGAATTATAGAAACGGGAGCTTTTATTAAAAGTGCACTGCGATTATTAGATAATTCATGAACACCCCGGGATAAGTGGAGTAGTCTTGTTTAATGGCGGCAACAGATGCGTATGAATGCAGCGGCGCTTTAAATACGGCATTACCGATCACTTATTGTTGTTAAAACCAATGCGATGCACGTGCCTTACTTTAAGAGTAACTTAGTTCGGACATCGGCTGTCTTAATATGAGACGCTTATGTTGTAAATTCAGACACCTTCATGATATGTATATATTTTTCCGACGCCATCTCGTCAAACTGGAAAGCAAAAAGGAATATCATTTTTATTTCGTAATAAGATAATAATGTATACTTTCACTGTTACAAAAATGTAATACGTGTGTCTTATTTAAGACACAAAGTGATATTTAAAATATGGATTGTCTCAATATGAGGTACTTATGCATTGTATTAGACAATTGTGCGTCTTGCTTGAAACACAGTTGTCTTAAATTTTAAGACACTTTTATGGTACTTTTTTGTATTGTTGTATTATTACCAAATATAATCTGAAAGGGATTCATGTAAAATCGTGTAAAGTTACAGCCGTTGTCAGTGGAAACTAATATCCAGCGTTTAGTAATGTAAAGTCACTCAAAAGTTAAATATATATTTATTTTGTAACAGTAAAAATGCATCACATCAAATGAATTATGCGTATAAATGTATGTACATACTAACAATAAATTATAAAACAATTCGGTTTTATATAATACTACTGAATTAATGGTTCAAATCAACATATTAAATTATATAATAAAGTAGTATTTTATTAAATTTAAAGATGTTTATAAAGGTTATAATGAATTGGGTAAACCACGTGACTTCCAAAATTACGCAACTTGTGTAATTTTAAAATGTTTTTCTAAAATTATAAACAATATTTATGTAGTTAATCAATATATAATATAAATATTGTTGTACATTATGACTTATAAATAACTTTCAGTACATATATGGTATAGAACGTAAATTTTCAAAACTTTTTTTAGTGTATATTTGACAGATATGCTCCTTTGCACTGAAACCCAATGGAATTTGATTTAATCGCAATCGCAAAACAACATACTTCAGCCTTGTAATCATCGCGTATCGGAGAACGTTTATTTTTGAAAATAATTAACAGTTCACTTTTACCGCTCGTATTATATATATTTATATAATGTGTATATAAATAAAAAATCTATTTCATGCAATATTGAATTCGATTGTATCGAGATCCCGTTTGAAACCTTTTTCTTGCATTTGCTAAGTTATTACGAATAGTTAATGGGAAAATTTTTTTGCGCGCGCTTCATCATTACTTACGTTGATTATTACGCGAGATCATTTTTATGGATCACCGCGTTATTCATCATCTGCGACAGTTGGTAAAAATAGAATGCGATGGACATTGAAATGATTAACGCATTTAACGTACATTCGGACGTGCGCGTTAATGCGTTCGAGGGATATGATTATTTTTTATTCGAAAACATATTTTGTGTGGATTCAACGTATATGGGTTTAGATTAATGGCGAATCGCTATACGTTAGATATCGGATAATTATTAGTTCACCGAAGATTTGTGAGTTTGTTGTTGCACGTGAAATATCATTATTGTTCAATAATTACTCGACACTGTAATAAGATTATTTCGGAACTTTTGACTTTATTTAATAATCGTATAATATCTAAATGTTTTTATTTCATTAAAATTAAATTTGTTCGAGAATTAGCGTCGAAATTTAGTAACATAAATCACGGATGTGTGTATTATATGTTCATACACGCGCGCGCGCGAAAGTTTAGTTTTGACACTGTTTACGGTCATAAATGCCGTACAGGTAATCGTAAAAAAATTTATGATGATTTTTCATTTTGGCGAACAAACATATTAATTTCGAAGCATAAACGTGTAATATATCGTGCATTAAAAGTATATATATATATTTAATTATCATAAACATTTATGTATACGAAATTGGTTTAAAAGTATATAAACGTACGCGTGTGTGTGTGGATGTGTTTATATATAAATTAAATAATAATAATAAATTGTACCAAGTTTATGTGTTACGTTATAAGTTTTTTTTTTTACGAGTTTTAAATCTTTCGACGTTCTTAACTTTGTGACGTCCAACAAAATGATCGAAAACAAAGTTTAAGTCCACGTCAAGTTTCACATCAGCTTTCATATGAAATCTCGACAATTTGGCGCAAAGTAAGGTTAGCAATATTATACATTCCTGTCAGCTAAATTTATATGTACACACAAATTTACATAAACTGTCCATGAAATATGCATCAATCTAAGCCTTTTTTACTGTAATTGTTGTTCTCATAAAAGCGGTCTTAAATTAATATACATAATATATATACTTCGTACCAACTTTCTTCACACAATTTCGCGACGTATTATTTCAATTCCAACGCGAAAAAAAAAGATCAACGAACTGCATATCAATCATTGCAACGCTACCCATAAAAGTAATATGTAATTGACTCAGAATACTTCGATCTCGTAAACCAAGACGCATTTGGTACGCTCGATTCCGTTTGTTTCGAACAAACATCGGGCTCGTTAAGGACTTTGTACTGAAAGCAACCGTAAAACCCGACGCGTAAACCATGATTCAAAGAACCCCCTTTCAATATGATAATCGTAAAACAATGTCGCAAAAACGTTATCTTAATTAAATTGCATCGAATTACAAATCCAATGAGTTAAATTTGATTAGAAACGAAAAGACCCGCGGAGAGGTGTTTGGCCAATGAAATTGTACGTTTTATTATTGTGCATTTTTGTAATCAGACCGACTCGGCTCTGCTCGATTTCTGACGAGCATTTTAATTTAATGACGCAATGACTTTGGTTTTATTTTTGTCCTCGTTCGGCGCCTTGCATGCCAGCGCCGCAGCCGAGGAATAACTGAAAGGTAGGCGCACAGTTTGAGACGGAATTGTGTGCAGCAATTGTGCAGCAGTCGTCGACGTTGAATCTGATGTTGCGTTATCGAGCGGGAGGACCGGCGAAGTGTGTACGCGCAAGCTCATCCTCTCGGCCGTATTCCCACCCACCCGGTCCCCCCGACATATTTAACGATATCGTTCGGGATTGTACAAATTCGTATCAGGGGGGATCGGACCTGTCGTCCATTTGTACACGATTTTCACCCTTCAATCGAATTATATTAACATTTTTCTTGTTGGATATTAATGCGAACGCCGATTCGGTGCGACGTGCCAGCGCGGCTATATGACAATCAATAGAGAAACCGAGTTTAGTTTTAGAGGTTAGATTCTTTTGAATTGCCATTTTGTATGTTAAACGCGTCGTTGGCGAACAGTGGCCGCGACGAGCTTTTTGAAATAATTTGGTACCGTTATTTGTGTAATAATAATAATAATAATAATAATAATAATAACTATAGTATGCATAATAATAAACATTATTATGAATAAAAAAATACTTTATTTTAAGAATTTTTATTTCATTCAATGGCAATGTTAGCATAATCTTTTTAATTATTGTTAACTAATGTCGACGCGTGAATCAACTGCATAATTGTAACATATTATAATCAAATTACAATGAATAGACAATTATGCATTATAAACGTCGTTAAAAGTATTTAAGTGACGATCAACTATGTATTCTGCCTAAATGAAATACCGTATTATAATAAGTATTATGTTACTATGATGTACATATATATACTTATGTGAAATTATAATTCATTTGTGTAAAGTATATGCGAAGTCATGTAATTTTAACGCTAAAACTAATATTATAGAAACGCATATGATTAAATGTTAAACATATAAGCATCGAATGTACATATTTTAGGTTTTAAAATTAATGACGTAGTCGACTTGTTAATTTACAATCTTGACATACTCGCATTGTAAAACAATATAGTTTGTTTAGTTGCATGTGCGAGTAAATAACATTGAGTATTAATTTCATTTCCAAAATTTCAAAATACAAAAAAGAATAATAATAAAAATAATAATAAATTATTAATAAAAATGTTAATAACGACGTTTTAAAGCTAATATTTTTTAATAAAACTGGTAATGTGTTAAATAATAAAAAAATACTTAGGGGATTAAAATTAAGGGATTCATGACTAAACAACACCTTGTAAATATCTGGATTCGTTACGATGGGAAACTGTAATTAGTATAACAATCGTAATGTAAAATTTACCGTGCACATCGTTTTCCTAAATATTGGTGTGGATGTACTAATGTGTTTATATACATATGAGTATTATCTATATAAATATACATATTATATACATACATATGATAATAAGATAATCTCATAACAATTTATTGCCATTAAAATTGAATAAAGTGCAATCATTTTTAATTTAATAACAATTAAAAATATGACCAATGTTTTTCGTGTTTATGATATGTTGTTCAATACAACGATTCACCTCGTTTCAAAGTCAATTTAACGCTTATACGTTGCAGTGAAGAGTATATAATTTTAGCTTAGCGTGTGGGATTCTTTCCGTAAAACGTTTTAGCTTTGTAAACAATTATGTTGTGCATGTTTTTACGCAATAAATATACCTAAATACTTGTAAAGTAAAGATTTCTTACAGAAAATTCGTTTTTCATATACTCATTTGAATTAGTTTGTTATTAAAAATTGTTTTTAATAATTATAATTTTAATGCATTCGTTACTGAGTAGATTAGGCGATTGATTGGGTTAAATTAAATTATACTACTTGAATTGATTTTGAGCCTTAAAATGAAAACATATTGGACTTATACACAAAATTTGTTAAAGGAATATAGAAATAAAATTAAACACATTATATGAACGATTTTGTTGGACTTATTATTGAATTGCATTCTTAATTCGTTGATTAGAATATTGTATTTCATAACAACAGTGTAAACGATTTTATAAAAATATTTTAAATGAATATACTGTGTTAAATAAATAAAACGACCACGTTTTATATATAATAATTTTTTGTGGACGTTATTAATCAGCTGAATAGTTTTTCCACTGTATTAAATATAAGCAATACACATCTGCTCAGGTCATTTGACCTATTGAAATTGGCGTGCTGTGCCTGTTGGGAATATTAGTAAAACAGCCGTATATTTGATCAGTCTATTCAGAATAGATCGCGATTTAGCTATACATATATATTTCACATAAATTATAAAATATATACGTTAATAATAATGGCTAATTGATCGTAATAAAATTGTAATTAATGTAATAATTATTACGTCAAATTATGCGCGTAGTAATTTAATGGAAAAACGACAAATATTTTGTATTATCAAAACATACAAATTTATATATAATATATATGTGCGTATAAATAAAATATACTAAAAGAAGATAGCTGTTAAATTAACGAATCATTTCACACGCAATGATACGATTTTTGCTGAGATAATTTGCGCGCGTTGTTTAAAATCACTTTTTAATCGAAATTCTTATAAAAAATGATGATATGCATTGTTTATATGTTAATGACCGCGACGCGCACTTTATGCCGTAACTTATAACGGACAAAAGAATTTCCCTACGTTAAAGTTTCTTAATTGGAAGTATAATGTTAGCATATATTTAAATAATTATACACGAAATCAATTCCTCGGTGCGAAGAATTTCAATATAAAGTTAAATGAATACCGTCCCCGAAAATAAAGGAAGTGCGCTGCAAATAAAAATTTATTATACTAATACAACAATTTTACGGCGTCGACCATTGTATCGTGTTGGATATTAATGAAGAAATATTTAATTTTTAATAAACGGCAGACGTAATGGCCATAATTCATTTAGTTTCATGCAATATAATGTGTGAAATTAAATACTTTAATACGCCGCAATGTATATATTGAAAGAATATTCTAAAAATGTTTTAATGAAACTTACGGAATATATTTTCCACATTCTTGAATATTCCTATGAAATTTAGCCGCCCCCTTAATGCTTTAGCAATAAATGTAGAGGATAATATATTGCTTCGTGAATGATTAATTTCGAAAATTTCTCATTTGGACATAAAAAAATCATAAATCATACAACATTATATTTATACCCGACAAAACATTGATTACTTTTTTTTATTTTTTTTTTTTTTTATTTTTATCACAAGTTACATTTTAATGTATAGTTTTATTACGCGTTACATTATATGTACCTCAATGAGACGGATTTGTGTTGTAGGTATGCTAATTTTATGCTCGGAACATGATGTAATCGAAATTATTTCCGTTTCAACTTTTCGATATTACGTTAAACAAAATAATAATGGTTTTCACATTTCGCACCGTAGCATTTGTTGTGTTCGCGGTTTTCGTAACGGGTGTTTGTTAAAATTGTATTTTATTGCGTAATCCAAAATATTGTCTTCGCTTAAACGAACGATGGTTAAGTAATGAATGAAAAGTTCAGAGTTTAAACGCTTTTGTGCGAAATAATCCGAAATAGGAACGACCATATTACGCGGCTTAATGGATAAGTTTCAGCGGCTCTGAAGTTCAACGAGAAGCCTAACTCGAGGAAGGTAAAAGTATATTTGAATACATTGGCTTTTCGTGCGTACTAAGGAAGCTGATTATTGACAATTTTCAAAGACCGGTTCTCGAGTACTGCATGGTTGGATGCTGTCCAACTCTGTCCGAACGAAAACATGCTATGGAGTCCGGGAAATAAAAATGATCAGTGAAAAAAGTTGTAATCTTTGACGGTTGAAAAGTCGACTTTGAAGCAACTATTACGGAAAATTGGGTTTACGAAGATGGGAAATGTAGACCGGACGTGGATAAATGCAATTCAAAGTAAAAATTAAAACGAATGATATGAAAGGGAAAACAAATGGTTATGATTAATAATAATTTATTATTGCTATTAACTTATAGTAATTAACAACAGAAACAAAATTAAACGCATTTTTTAAGTTATTTTGAATTTGGTTATTAAAATATCGTAAACTTTGTTTGATAAGTTTTGGAAAAATTAATGGTTCACGTATGTTACTTTATTATGTAGTGAAAGTTACACAATCATACACAGAGAAAAAACGTATAGATGGTATGAATGGATAATAATTATATTTAAATAAATGTTATACTAATCCAGTAAAAAATTCATTTATCCAAATTAAAATATAATGTACATCTGATAGATCTAAACTTTTTTCTCGGTGTATATATATATATATCTGTAGGTACAATGTACAATTTTCATTGTATATGGAAAATGTTTTACAATTTACCTGTTATTTTATCAATGCAGGGATATTTCAATAAATGTTTCAGGAATTTCTGTATGTTGAAAGCAAAATCACACAACGAATTGTTTTAATTTCTATATAGTTATGAAATGGTACTCTTGTTAAAATCTGGATGAATTTGACAACTTGAAAATAGAAACCTAAGAGAATGGCGTTCGAGTTGGGCCTACCTTTAGAAAACTGAACATTAAGATGCAAAAATATTTTCCTTTCATGTCTATATACTGAGAGAAATATTACAGAACATTTTACTGTTTTTAACAGTAACGAAAAGATATATATACTAAAATAGAAATTTCAGCGTTAAAATTAACATTAAATACTGAATAAACTGAATAATTTCCTCTTTTCTTTTTAACACGTTCAATTTTTACCACCAAAAATTAGTGTTTGAACAGTAATTTTCAGGATCTGACCGACACATCTTTGCATTACTGTTAAAAACGGTAAAAATTTCTGTTATATTTCTCTAGGTGTACTTAATGAACAGGTAAGTATGAAATCGTTGCGTATAACCACGGGAATCAACTTGTTTGTAAATAAAATAAAGTAAGGTACCATCTGAAGTAATACCCGAGGGAGTAAAGTGTTACTTTCGTGGAATTCGTAATCAAGTTGGGATTTCACAAATCACACACATACAAATTCTTTGATTTCAATTACTAGAAAAAATCAGAGTTATGTATGTATATGTGTACACATATATAGATATAATTATTAGGCGATATTTGAGAATATAGATAAATAACGTCAAAAAATGCTACCCGAAAAGGGAATTTATTGTTATAAAGTATTTGAAAGGCCTCCCGTTAGTTTTGTTTAGACCAAACGATAATTGATTGGTTGAACGTAATTATCGCAAAAAAAAATCCAGCAAACTCAGTGTATAAAGGACTCAAGAGAATTCTACGTAACATGCGATGACTCTAAACTACGGCTTTTGTTACCGTCGAAATTTAGGAGAAATCATGATCTGTTCAGCTGATGTTGATTGAGGAAGCTATTATTGATTGTAATTGCAAATTATCTAGATTTCAGGTGTTCCAGTATTTAGAACAATGATGATGCGAACCACTAAATGATGAAAGCATTTAAGAAATTAAAGACTTAATAAAGTGGAATTGGAAATAAAAATGATTAAAAATCAGTTTGCAAAAGGAATATCACGTAAAAAGTAAGAAACAGTAAATTGTCGAAAAATTGTTTTTTTTTTTTTTTTAAATTACCTAAACTAAGATTATGTTTTATGAAAAGAGTTGTAAAGATTAAAACAAAATTAAAAGTGCTCTTGATGTAATAATTATTTTGATTGGCATTTAACGCGAATATCGGTATACTAATCATTTTTCACAAAGGAAAAAAAACAGATCCAATTTATTACATTAGATAAATTTGTCAATAGAATTTTTATAAAGTTCGAATTCAGCAGGTTAGTTAGAATTTTTGCGAATTTGGTACACTTCATTAAATCCGAAAATAGCAAAGTTCTTGGAGCGTTTCCGTAATGAAGTATAACGTATTTGTTAAAAAAATCCTTAGATGAAATCTTGCAATAATAATAAATAATATAATAAGAATAAATATATATCATAATGACATTTCATAAAGCTTAAATTGTAGTTAATTCAAAAGTTTAATGCATAAACAAATGGAAAAATTGGACAATATAGTAGCGACAATATTTATTGGTATATATGTTTAAATGTACATTGATATGTAACTTATAGAAATTTGTATTTGAATGCGATAGATTAGATCTGAATATAAAATTGTCTATTCATATGTATATATAGGTTATTTCATATAAATGCGTTTTATAGAAATTTAATAATTTACTGTAAAACATAACCATGTTAATTATTTATGCCATTTAATAATTTCTCATTTGCAATTAACTAATATGATATTTAAATATTTGTACAATTTTCGACTTGTTTCATTACGAGCGTGTAGTAACGAAATACGTTCTTTCACATAATGGCATTTTCATGTTTAAATTAAGTAAACTTATTCGAAGAAAAATAATATTATACCAATGTAATCCAGCATTGAAATGACAATATGCTGATATATCTGAAAATTGTTTATCTTTTGCATTAAAACTTGTTCGCGTTACATCGTAGTTTTAAAGTGAATATATACGTACATATATATTTGCTATATTTATAAAATATTTGTTTTCACAATTTATATGTATCGCAAAAATATTATCAAAATAGAAGAAAACTTTTCGTGTTTAATTCACGACTATATTATTGATTGGCAGAATGGAGTGTAATTGAAATCTTTTGTTTTCATTAACGAAGAACAGAAAATTAAAATGTTACGTCTGTTTTGATTGTTTATTTCGCATAAGAAACACCACCGAAATACGTTGTTCAAGATAAGCCCTGATTTTTGACGTTCCAAATTTTGTGTTATTTATAAAAAAGCTAATTCGTTTGTTTATGACTGCGTTCATATATATTAGTTCTGCGTCCGTTAGTAATTTTTTATATCTTTTAAAGAATAAATCATTGAACATATATTGTAAGCATTCCAGTAAATTATTTGTTCGTTTAAATAGTCGTTTGAACATTTGGAACAGCTAATGTAGTATTTTATTTTGTAATTAAATACATATATAACCGTTATAATTGTAAGACTGTTGATATGAAACGTTTCAAGTTGTTTTTCACATATACGCAGAATTGAAAATTAAACCATTTTTAGTTCAGTTAAACTGAATTTTGATATTGTTTATTAAACTTGTATACAAATGTTTGTTCGTTACCAAGCGTGTATTTACACCTGGCTATAGAATTATTTGCACTCCAGTAAAAGAATTAGTTATAGTTTTATACTACAACTTTATGTCTTTAGTTATTACAACGATGTTCCACTATGTATTACAAAGTTAATTACTTTGTTACACCTTTGATAATGTCCCAATTACGTTTATTATATGCAAACCTACATAATAAACTTTTTAACATAAACTGCATGTTACCACAATATCAAAAATATATAGTATCATCAAATATGATACAATAAAAGGTCAGATGACATTTTTCGTCACTGTCACCTGCCGCACCTGAGCTTTATGTATCAACAATGGGTATTTTTATATTAATTTAACAAATGAAAAACTGTGATATTATTTCCTGGTTATAAGTCAAGTTGATAAATATATATAAATATAAAATAAATTTAATATTTTTTATACACATATCGTGTCCATACATCATAATTACATAATGCACAATGAAAATCATAAATATCATGAAAATGCACGCTTTACCAGCACTGAGCAAAATGGGCGAAAATTTATACAGGTACTATGTTTAACGTTGATTAAAATATGTTTACTTGCGACATTTTCTGCACATAATCGAAAACATTAAGATATACGTAAGATAATAATTACATTCTAGATAATTTATAACCGCAGAGTATATGGATATAAATATTTCGATGTAGATGTTTTAAAACCGAGCGAACAACGTGAACAAATGATTCAATAAAATGAAAAATTGATTATTCGAAATACCGAAATTCAAAATGATCCAAAGTTAAATTGATTTATTTGAATTGATTTGTAATTGGTTAGAAATTCTTTATCTATAAATATTAAAATTTCTGCGTGTTTTTATTTGATTGATTTCTTCTAAGCGACGAGACTTGAACCAATATTTAAGCGGAAAGAAAAAAGAAATATGAAAGAAAAGTTGTACAGTACTTTTCGTTTAAGAATTATAATCTAACAAAGGCACATTC
>JABFQC010003473.1:0-14054 GCA_022817085.1 Psilanteris sp. ZL-2020 | reverse complement strand
GTTTTAATACTTGAAATGATCATATCCATTGAAATAAAGTAAGTCTGCATAGTTTAGGAAAATTTAATTTTTTGACTAAAAATCGATTTTTTTGAAGGGGTGTAGTCGTCGATTTTGACAAAAATGGCCAAAAAATAATTTTTTTAATGCGTCTTAAAAAGATCCCGCTATATATGTTCGATATAATTTCATAACAAAAATGCCAATTTTAATTGTTTTCGTGCGATTTCAACTGAAAATGTGTTCACTATTCTCAAATTTTCAAAAATGGCCATATCTAAAATATACCTCATTTTCCTAGATATTGATAAAAATCACATTTTATCGTTGTTTTAATACTTGAAATGATCATATCCATTGAAATAAAGTAAGTCTACACAGTTTAGGAAAATTTAATTTTTTGACTAAAAATCGATTTTTTTGAAGGGGTGTAGTCGTCGATTTTGACAAAAATGGCCAAAAAATAATTTTTTTAATGCGTCTTAAAAAGACCCCGCTATATATGTTCGATATAATTTCATAACAAAAATGCCAATTTTAATTGTTTTCGTGCGATTTCAACTGAAAATGTGTTCACTATTCTCGAATTTTCAAAAATGGCCATATCTAAAATATACCTCATTTTCCTAGATATTGATCAAAATCACATTTTATCGTTGTTTTAATACTTGAAATGATCATTTCCATTGAAATAAAGTAAGTCTACACAATTTAGGGAAATTTAATTTTTTGACTAAAAATCGATTTTTTTGAAGGGGTGTAGTCGTCGATTTTGACAAAAATAGCCAAACAATATTTTTTTTTAATGCGTCTTAAAAAGACTACGCTATATATGTTCGATATAATTTCATAACAAAAATGCCAATATTAATTGTTTTCGTGTGATTTCGAGTGAAAATGTGTTCGGTTTTCTCGTAATTTCTAAAAATGGCCATATCTAAAATATAACTTATTTTCCTAGATATTGATCAAAATCTCTTTTCATCGTGCTTTTAATACTTGAAATGATCAATCTATTGAAATAAAGTAAGTCTACACAATTTAGGAAAATTTAATTTTTCGACCATTATAGAATAACATAAAACTAGTACATTCCATGATGTAATGGAAACGCTTCAATTAAGGTATAATAATAAGGCAATTAAATAAATAAAATAATGACAAAACATTTGTAAAAAGAATTTTTGAAAAGAAAAAAATGTGTATGATATTATTCAATCCAACAAATTATCTAATTCATTTATAATTATAAACATAACATTTGCTGTAGAAAAGTGATAGCTCAATCGTATTAAAAAAATTACAAAAATGAAAGGGGTACTAATGAACATTATACCGGCTCACGTGAATGCGTAAACTATTTATTATACGATTGTCCACTAAACGCTATGAAGGAAATGGAAAAGGTATTCATTCGTGGATCATGCACTTTTCAGATACACAATTAGAAATCCACATCTGCTTGCATGTGTTAATTAGATTCTGTTTATATTTATCCTTGACTGGATGTCAATTTGTTAAAGAGGAAATTTCATTATAATCAAGTACATACGTGATATTATAATCTAAAAATAAAATACAACTTTATTTATTTTTAAAGTTTCTTTTAAGAACCAAAGAAATTTATTTAGACCATAAACTCGTGATCTTATGAATAGAAAAGTTGAGTAACAAAAAAAGGGCGTCAATGAAGCTACCCTAGTAGAAATTTGTCTAGTATCTCGTGAGTTACTAGAGAATTTGTATATAAAATATCTAGTAACTCGCGAGTTACTTGAGAAATTTCTACTTGGGTAGTAAAAAATTAGATGCAGATCACTCACGGCAAACAAACGGAATAAGAAAAGTAATGGCAGAACTCAAAAAGAAAAATTTAGTAGGAAGTTGAATATGTATCATCAAATCGTGAATATAAAAACGATTTATGGAAATGCAAGAATAAGGAAAATTCTGTATGGTTTGATTCATATAGAAATTAAGGAAGATTAAGGAACATATTCGTAAAGCAATAAAATAGTATGGTTATTCTTTTATGTAAATTAGGAAATAAAAATAAATTTAAAAACTGTCAAGAAACATATTTAATTTTAGCAGAAAAAATTCAAAACATAATAGAAAAAGTATTGGACGAATTATTCCCTACCATGTGACCATTCTGGATATTAAAAAAGGGGTTGATGGTTCTATATATAGCTAAATATAGAACTATTTAAATTGTATTTCCTAAATAACTGGTAAATGTGTAAGATATTAATCAACTTCCTCTAACGAGGGTTTGGAATTTGTAAGGGATAGAATATGACGTAGATTTGAAATCTGCAAGAATGTTGCGGCGGTCTCGTACGTTCTTGAGATAATTATAACCAAATAATTTCGTGCACATAAATTATTGATATTATTTTTTTAAATTAATTGGTGTATATACATATGTATTATGATTGCGTAAAAATAAATTTTCTAATATAATTTCCACGGTACATTTAATAGCATTATAAAATAAAAAAAATCCTTAAGATCGATGACTATATGTGACTATGCAAAAATCAAATTGTCTTTGATGAATAAATACACCTGAAATTCTGTATATCGCTTTATACAATCATTTTGGCGGTACAAATACCGCGTCTGGTGGTTTCCAAGTTGTTTGAAGCGAAAAAGTCAATTTGGTTATTAAACGTACTTTACGTGACAATAATTAAATTATTCAAATATTAGATCTGTTTTTAATCTGAAAGTTAATTGTTTTACGTATTTCAAAAACCTATTCTGCTTTTTTGTTTTTGTTTGAATTTTTCAATATATAATTTATGCATTATATAATATATATTTTTAATATAATATATTTAATTAATATAACGGACGTTTTCAGTTTGAATTATGTTATTAAGTTATTCTCTATATAATAGAATGTATTACAATTATGTTTTAATATATATTTTAAACTTAATTAAACTTCAAGTAACTTTTCAAATAGTATATTGATACATATTTACGATTATATAGATTAAATATATTGTTATTTTCTTATAAAATTATTGTACAAATCTAGAAATCAATATCTTTGATATTTTATTAATAACATCACTTTAATTTAATATTACGTAATTTAAGAAAATGATATATTTCCTGAACATTATTTTATATTTAATATATATGTATATAAGATAAAATACTTAAGATTGTATCATAATTAATCTAAACATCTCCAACATGTTGAATAACTGCAAATAAGGTTTATTGCCAATGGCATTTAGTGTAAAACATTTGAAATAATTAGCATTTTGTTAATACTGTGAAAAATGTATTAACAACTTGACAAATTGTAAGAGTATAACTCGGACAAAATTGAGATAAAATTTATGATATTATATCTACAAAGCTTGATAAATAAGAATTAATAGTGTTTCGTGACTAAGAATTTATATCTTCTTTGAATCTTATTGTTACAAAAAATAAAAGATACCCACATGCATCCACCACCCACAACATCAAATATATATTTTATCGGACATAATTAATTTTTTATGTTTAAATTAAATAAACATATTATATACACACATAACATGCAGTATTCTCAAACTTGGCAAATATTTTAAGCAGAAATTTATTCTTATATATAAGATATTAAAGTCTTTACTAGGTGTTGCTTACAATTTCATTCATACTACGCTTATACGCAGAAATAAATTTTACAACTTATCCATCAATCTTACTATCTAGCGTGGTTAAAATATTAGATAGAAAGATTTCTTCTTTTGCGTGCCAAAATGTCAATACTTTGGAACGTTGCCGAGTCTTGGATAATACAATTATTAACATTCGTCATCGTCAGTACAAACAATACCCTGACCCTAATATACAGTTGTTGAGCAAGTGCTTTAATTTACGATCCCTACCTATATCCATGGACATATAATGCGGTATATTTGTTGTCTTTAATGTTAACTAAGGCACGATTTTGACGATGGGAAGAACCCTATTTTGTTGAACACTTCTAAGGATATTGAGGCCAACGCGAACGGTTTAAAATATTTAATTTTTTGGAAAAAATGTTTTCTCGCGAGAAGAAAAATATAATTGAAATTTGTTATAAAATAAAAACGAACCCGGGTGTATACTTCCAAACCATCAATTTGTCTTATATAAATTAAAGTAATGTCCAGATTTGGTAATTTTATGAAAACTTTCAGTGATATTTATATTTAAATTTTTTTAATGTTTTCTATCATAATTAGTGCATTAATATATTAAAAACTGAATTCTTTTAAAATCTCTTATTCATTCTAAAGCTATGAACAAGAACTCAGTACTTATTTATATATTGAATTCATGTACATTTAGAATTAGATATTACAGCACACTTTTATCTGTCTCGTAACTTAACGTTTAAATAAGTCATAGGAATTTATTATTTATTTAAAGTACTTTTCTGCAGTTTACAATGAATAAACTTACACATATAATATTATTCCAGTTGAATGGTGTTACTGAATTAATTTTCAGCGGCTGTATATATAGAATAATAAAAAAATGTTTATTTTTGGAAACGAACTCTCACCGAAGTACTCGATAAATATAATTCCATACCTGTATGTTTTTATACAAAATTACTATTATTATATACTAATAATGAACGTTTATAACTAATAAACAAATAATAAACTTTATAAACATTAAATATGAAGCGTATGCAATAATTTGTTATATATGTCCTAGAACGATAAAAAAAAAAAGTAATTCTGGTTTAACACAATTCAAAATGATTTTATGGAGTTAAACGCATGTATACTTATTATATTTGATGTGTAGGTTTTGATAAGACTATGGTACTTAGGCGAACATATTTGATATTAGTATATTTACCGCTGAGTACAAGTTTCTCATTATTCACATCATGCTACGTTATTCTTATATTATAATTTTGTCTTTAGATATATAATACTAGGAATAGATTAATAAAGCTTTGGGTGTAATACACTATAATCTATTTTCACATGTCATTCTGAAATCAAATTTAATGACAGTTTTAATCAACAGATATATGAGATATATGAGATAAAATTGTTTTCTATTTTTATTTGTTGTCATATTGTTAATACCCGAAAACTTTGATTATGATTTTTAGAATGGTTGTATTAGGCCATGAGAATGATTTGGTACAAAAAGCGTAGAAAATATTTACAATAATGTCAATATCTGTTGATCAGTCGCATTACATGAAATAGTTTTATTATGTTGGCTCGTTCAAGGGAATTTACTTAAAATATAATTTGGTTTATTGTTAAGGGATTGTTTTCAGAGTATGCAATTACTATAGTTACTTTAGAAAGCCACTTTACAAAGTCAACAGCTGCAATTTCCCAGCTTCACATTCACATTGAAATTACTGTTATTGCAATCTGTTTTTGGGATAGTGTTCATACAATATAATTCGTTTTTTTTGTTGGATTATAGTCGTATCATAATTATATTACAGTCATATTTTTTTATTGATCGTTCGTTTAGCAAAATGACATTTAAGAGGATTATTGCTTTATTTTTGGTATTGATTTCAAAATTTTCAATTGAAACTTATTAGAATTTACACGAATAAATGTATGCTTGTCAAATTTTTATGTATTTTTTTTTAATTTCGTGTTGATTTAATTACTTAATAACTTTTAATTAGGAATCTTTCTTTGGCCTTTCAGAGAGGACTTTGTTGTCTTTGTCTACAGAAACTGAAAGCCCTCGTACGTCTAATTAAATGTTAAGAGTATAATAGACAAAGCTGAAATCAAGCAAGTTTAAGTTTTTATAATGTTTGTATGCAAAGTTTGCGTAAAGCATTTTGTTTCATTTATATATATTTATTTATTTTTGTAAATTAATGTATAATAATATAAATAAATATATAAATAAAGTTTCAAAGTTTAGAATTAAAAAGGACATGCATAATTCAAGGCGTTACTTATAAAAACAAGAATTCAGAGGACAAACGTGTAATTCGATAAAAAATTTTCTTTGAAATTAAAACTGAAAATTATTACTGTATTTTAAAATAGCTCGAACAAAACACTTATACTTTTAAAATGCCAAAGAAACATGAAGCTGACATTATCAAAGGTGAATAAACCTATATTTTGAATATAAATATTTATTATACAAACGTGTGTTAATTTAAAACCACCACAATTAAAGCAAAAACCACCAAACAAAAAATACAAAAAATGAAATAATTAAAGAAAAATGTATAGTTTGAAATTTACATATATTTAACATAAGTTATTCGAAATTAAATTCCTAAATGATGTACCAATAATGTTTTTTTTTCGAGTAACATATTTGGTGTAAGTATTACGTTGCTCAACCCTTTAATTATCAAATATTTAACAAAATATTGTCAATCAATTATTTGATTTGAAAAAGTTCAAACCAAATTCCTTAAAAACGAATGAATGATTAAGTGAAAAATGTATCATTCAGTGATTACGAATTAAAACCGCAAGAAAATTTATTCATCACTGTTCGAATCACAAAAGTTGATCCCTTAAATAACGAATGGCTTCATCAATGGCGAGATTGCATTGTAACAATCATTTCCATCTCGGTATAATATTAAAACGTAAAAATAAACTTTTTAACAATATATCAGTTTAGGTAATTCTCGGCGCTGCACTCAAAAAATCCATTCGTTTTTTTTCCATTAATTTTCACCCCCGATAAATATCATATAACATTAACTTTGTCAAACCACCAAGCTCGCTCCCTGTTCTTCCATTATTGGCATGTTTTATCCAGCCCAGTCCATTAAATCGATTAAGGCCGAATACGATGGATACTCTCTAGACGAAAATAATCCAAAAAATGTGTCTGAGTCATGTTAAAGAGGGTCATTTGTTAAAGTATATGTATACAGTGGCCATGAAAGATTTTGGTTATAACAGTAATTAATAAGCGTAGTTCAAATAAGTGTAATGCGTATGTAGAAGTTCGAAAACATGTATATGAGAACGGTGAATAAATAATTATTAAAGTTAAGAATTATAATTAATGTAAAGCGTGATTAGCGTAAGTCAACGTTAAAGAGAAATAACGATTGAACGAAAAGATCACAATATTGAGCACAGCATTTGATATATTAATATATATACACGGAAAGAAACATTGTATTAAAAATTAATAGTAAAATATTAAATGTGTGACAGCGTTCTATTTAAATTATACTTAAAAATTAGTAAGTGTTGCACGTATTTTAATCAAAATTGCGGAAGTTTTAGTAAAATTTACTAACATTTTAGTAAAAACTACTAAAATTTTAGTAAAAATTGCTGCAGTTTTATGCATTATTTCAAAATACAACACTTCTGTCACACAATTTATATACTATGAGTAATTTTTAATACTTTTTTTCTTTCGGTGTATATATATTAATTATTTTTTTAACGAATATGTGGTGATATTTCATTGGAGACTGTTATAATAAGATGCAGTAATAATGTAATGAAAACAATTGCAGTTTACAAATTACGTATGTAATTGTTGTTTTTAATTTTTAATGAATACAAACTATACGACGTTGGTGATTTTTATTCGGCATTTTAATAACATACTATACGTGCAGATGAGTTGGTTTGGAGTCTCGTTATCATGCTCACAGATCATACAATATTTACGCGGATGTTAATTTAATTATGAAAGTATTTTAACATTGCAATGCATTATCATTTATTAAAAGAGTGAAAATATAATGTAACGTAAATTTATGATCAATTATTTATGTTTGTATTTAATTTTAAAAAATAATTCTTCATTAATTTCGTTTATATGATCATCATTAACTTGTTTTTATTTGCAATTTTATTCATTTTTTAAATATCGTTTCTCGATATTTTCTCACGTACTTAATACTGAAGTATATAATTGCGTGAAGTATATTGTGTATAAGTACACGGTGTACATTATTTAAAACCCTGTGCAATAGTTTAGTGCGATTAAAGTCAAATTATTTATAATGAAAAATTAAAATCTTAACTTTCTATATACATTTGCTATATATAGTTTAAAATATACGCTTGTGCTTGTAACCAGAAATATAATAATATATAATTGGAACATAATTTTTTAATTCGTTCAGAACATTTCCATCCACGGTTTTTTTCACGTTTTTTTTTTTTTTTTTATTATTTAGCCGCACGATTGTTCTGATATAAATTTCTTAACAGTTTTGGTTTATTATTATTGCTGCAATACCTATAATAAAGAAGTAGTTCCTATATTTGTTGCAAAATTATTAATATTTCCATTAATTTTGATTAGCGCGGGTAGCGAGGTTCGCTGAAATATTTATTACAATCAGTGTAAGGTATTAAAATTGATGTAAAGATATAGTCTATAAAAGTTCTCTACATTTTAAGTGCACGTTGAACGTATCTGTGATGACTAAATACAAAGGATATGTTCAAAACTATTCTGAAGCATATATAAGCGTATATAATATATGAATATATATATCCTTCGCATAAATATACAGGGTGGTTATTTTAAACTGACAAATTGGAATACCTCACAAACCGTACCTTATGTCGACGACATTTGCCGAACAAAAAATTGTGGAGCGACAGGCATCTTTAAAATCTTAAATGTGCTGAGAAAACCAAGTGGTAATCATTACCATTTAAGTGGTAACCATTACCATTTATGTGGTAATCTTTACCGCTTGGTTTTTTTTAGTGTGGGTAATTCATTTTTTTTATGCAGATTCGGATTCTATTTAAAAAACCGCACGTACGTTTTGCCAGTAACATCTTTTTTATTCTTGAGATAGATGGCGCTGTAATTTACATAATTCTCTAACCAACTATTTATAGATGGAATTACATTGATTATTAATTCAATTGTAATATTTGTAATTATGTATTGTAAATTAATTATGCAACGAAGCTTACGTTTTTATTTGAAAAAAAATGTTTTAAAAAAATTATGTCAATTTAAACAAATTGTTTTATTAAAACATTTCATTTTCGTTCAGAATATGGAGAAATATATCAAACTTATTAACGGTAAATTATCAATTTATTATGCCTGGTATTTCGATGACAGTTAGAAACAGTAAAAATTCATTGTGAATTTATTTCAGTGTGAAAGATATTGGATTATATTCCAATTTTGAAATATTATATAGTAATTTGTTCAATATGTGTTCTTCCTGTAGTAAGCGCTTTTTTGCATTCAAAAATATTCTAGAATTTTTATACAAAAAGCCCCGCCGCATAGAGCAGGCGATAAATTATATTAACAATATAAAATTGTACAAAATAAATTATATAAAAGAAATTATTATTTATCAAATTATAAAAATAATGCAATCAAATTTAAGAACCAGACATTGTTTGGATAAATTTTATAATAATTATAAGTTATATATTATATATTAGCTCACAATTCTTGAAATGCCATACATAATGATGATTCATTTTTATTATTTAAACTAGCTGAAATCGTGAGTCTTATGCTGGTAAAATAAGTTTCTTTTATATAAATTAAGATATCTATAATTCAAGAGTTACATGCTAAAAGTTATTACATGGTTTTTTATTTAAAATCAATTAAAACACTGTCTATAAAAACATTAAGCATTGTTATATGCCTTTTTTAAATTTCAATAAATAATCATATATAACATTTTAATATCACATTAAATAATCTTTTAATGTTAACTTTAATTGGACATTTAACTCCTATGCTTTGTATATTTTATATAGATATATAATATAAATTAACTGTATTATAAAATATATCAGTTAAAGTTCTACATATAAAATATCTTAAAAGGAAATGTTTCATGACAATTTAATCTACAAACCCGATTAAAATATGAATTTCATAAACTCTAATCATATTATACATTTCAACTTCAAGCAAGGAAATAATTTAAGATCGTTTTTTTTATATTATTATTATTGTTCCTTCATACATATTATATATATAATTCGTATCAAAGTTATCCATTAATATTACAAATATATATCTATTTTAAATGCTATAAGTATAAAACAATTAATATTTGTATTACTGGTTCATGTACTCAAACCATTATTTGAAATTGCATTTTAGAAACTGAAAATAATGTAAAATTTGTTGACAAGTGTAAAAGTTAATGCATTTACTATAATACAATAACCCGAACCAGTAAATAGTCCATATATATCAAAATCAATTATATTGTTTCCACCAAACATTACCGGAACTAATTTTTAAATTCCTCTGCACACAGTACAATGCAATTTTCTATACATTTATCCGGTTGAATTGCAGTAATAACAATACCGAGTCGTTCAAAAATAATATCCCCCGTGTATTACACCACCTTAGAAATTCTTTTTCATTTTCGTTTCGACCCTTTTACTCTTCACCCTTAGTACTATATTTAACCCGAACTTATTTGTTTACGCGTCAATTATCAACAAGACCCGCTTTTAATTCCTTCGCAAAACCGCAGCAATTTTTAATAACGTATAACTATATATATATATATATACAACATTCAACCACACTTGTCAATATATAATTGGCGATGAAAAACAAAAGTATTCCCGCGACTTGTCAGGATTTCATTAGCGCAGATCAAATTAGGATAAAGCTTTTTCACTCTCGGAATATTTATGTCCGAATTCTATTATTATCCTGTACTCGCCCGTTGGAATACAATTTTCGTGTATATGTATATATATATATGTGTATTTTGCCCAAGCAATTGTCATAGAAACGTCGGGCGTGCGTGCGCGCGGTCGACCGTGTGCGTGCACATGTGTGTGTGTGTGTTAAAGTACACGCGAAAATGGCAAGCTCGATTAGTGCCCGTGTCGCGAGGTATCGTTATCTTTTTCTTCCGCGATACTTCTCCTCGTCGGTTTCTCCCGTTTTCCCTCGGTAAACGGCCGCAAGTCAGTCGAGCCAAGCGCGCGTTTAGATGCGTACTTGTGGGTGCATCGCGCTCCCAGTATCGTTCCGACGCGCGTCAAGTTCTGCTCGATCGCGACGCGCGGAAGCACACCACGCAGCGGCGTCTGGCCACGCGCGTTCTTCGCGACTCGGATCGTGTGTATATAAGTATATAATCTTATAATATTATATACATATATATATATATATATATATATATATATATTATACAAACACCATAGATATCAGTTCGTGAAAACGACACGAAAGCTTCGAGTGTTCAATTACGAGGAACTTGAGCGCAAATCCAGCGAGTTAAGGTAAAGCGGCCGCCCTAAAGGCAACGCGTGTTTCTGCGGGGTTCTGCATTTTGAACCGCCTGTTGAGGCCGGGATCGGTGGTCTCGCGGCAGCCAACAGTTGACGTCTCGGTTGCGACCGAAGACCGCGCGCGAATTTAGGCGACGCGATGACACGAGGCCGCATGACGAGTTCGCGGACCGAAATGCGGCCGACCGTGAAGCCGGACTCAAAAAAACGACCGCGCTTGCGTTTTATTTATTTGTTTGTTTATTTATTTGTTTATTTTTTTTCCTTCTTTTTTTTTTTGACGAGTCCCGCTCGTTGCGGCATCGGGGCTTTCAACCCCAACCGCGACGATGACGCTCGCAATGACTATATTATTACGGAAACGTTTCAAATATTTCGACTCGCTTTGGGACAATTTTGTTCGAAAATTGTTCGCGAAATTGATAGGCGGCGATGATGAACGTGGGTATGCGCGCGGTGATTAAGATGAACGAGGCGAACGTCACCTGGACGAGCTTCGCGTTCGGAATTCAACGACGAGTGATTAGGACGTTTGTGCACGGAAACGCACGGGGCTTTGAAAGTTTTTTCAATTCGCGACGGAGAGAGGAACGCGCGGCTTTATCGAGCGCGGTCGTTGGTTTGCGCGAATTATGCTTGATACACGAGAGCGTATCGGAACGGGAGTTCAGCTGAAGATCTTTGTGGATTTATATTTAGTTGCGCACTCGATAGGCTCAATGATTATTGGCTTGGTTTTTATGCGTTTATGTAGAATCACTGGGGATTTGAGTACCACTGAACGCATGCATTGCCATTGTGATACCATTTAGCAAAATAGTCGACATAAATGCAGTTGAACGGTGAGGTTCTTGGGGTAATGGTTTTACTGTATCTTATATGGAGTTTAGTACGTGGGTGAATTTGTATTTACTTGTATACTGCTATATTTTCGTTTTTTTTTACGGTTTGTGAAACGAAGATTATATAACGATGACACTGTAAAAATAAAAGTATTATGAAAGTGTCTTATTTTAAGATATCAGTGTCTTGATAGGATGCACGAGCGTCGAGTGTTAAGACAGCTGATATGTCTTAATAACTGAGTTATACTTTGTGTGCCGTTTGGATTTTCAGTGAAGTTTGATTATTTATAAATATTATTTAGGGTTATTTCATTCCCGATAAATTGTTTTTCATTTTTGTAAATATATCGGTATTATATATTTGAATTTTTATTGAAATAGAATATATGTTTGTGTGTGTTTAATAAACTGTGGAAACAAAAAAACAACAACGAACAATTGCTATTTGAAATGTAACCTTTTTTCCTTTGTAAATTTAACATTTTAACGTGTTATTCATGGAATTACTTGTTAAGAACATCATGTGATAAATTTAATAAATTAAACTTTAATTTATATATATATGTATAACTTTACTTCCTTTTAATGAATATGTAATTATCGTATGCAATAATAAATAATTATATGGAATAATATATATACAATTTACTATATATGTTGAATGCCATATTGGCAAATGTATATGATACATAAAATTCATATATAAAACGATATATATTATAGTATCATTATTTCAAAATTTTATTGCAAAATATAACACATTTAACTATTAATTGTAATTGAATCTGGCATCAATTTATAATTGTATCAATCTGTCAATGCGTTTCATTAAAAAAGAAATTTTAATATTGAATTTACATTCTTGCATTAAATGTTCTTTTATTATCATAGTTTAATTACAGTAATATATTTTCTTAGTTGCATTTAGCTTGGAATGGGATATTGGTTCTTATCATTCTGCGTAATAATCTTGTTAATTCACAGCAGGTTAACACTGAAGGATGTCGTAGAAAGATTTGATATAAAAATGTCACATAATGACTTACAGTAATAATCGTGAAAATGAGAATCGTTAGCAAAGATTTCAATATTTCGATGGAGTATATTTTTAACTTGCATCGCATATTGCATGTTCATTTTTTTTATAGAAATTTTTTTTTTTCATTTTTTGTTCATTTTTAAAAATAGAAAATTTTAGAAGTTCAAATTATTTATTAACATATGATGTAGTTGGAAGTTTAATCAATCAGTAAATATGAACGAGTTTTTATTTTCGTGAATATATGGATTCATTTCTTCTTGTCTATTTTTTTTATTAATGTATACACAAATGTGCATGTTAAAGTTAATTAAAAATCAATTAAATGTAATTTTTCCTGTGATCGCGCAAAACAAAAAAAAACAAACAAACAAAAAACAAACAAAAACAGCAAATAATTTAAATTTGAATTAAATTCAGCATAAACCTGAGCAGATTTAATTTAAATCATCATTTAAAACAATGTCAGTTTTCTGTGAAATGAAATTACTTAATAAATTATTATCAAGCTCACGGACCATTTAACATAAAGAATTTGATGCTGAAATAATATATTCGAATGCTTGTTTTATGTTATAGAATTATTAGGGATATTCAATTTCGAGCACATTCACATTTTTGCATTATATGAATGTGATGTAAAATGAATTATTATTCCATTTAATTTATGCATTTTTATTATTTCGTCGTTTCGTATTTTATTTATTTTTTTTTTTAAATTGTAAAAGCGTGTTTCCCTCTAATTTGATTTTCAAATGATTCAAAATTATCCTTCGTTTTATAGTATTGAAATAAATTTTAGAAACAATTGTTGTGTTCGAGTTTAAGCAAATGAAACCTAAAAGCAACGCATTTGCAATAAATTATTAACAAGTTTAACATACGCTTTAATAAAAAATGGCATATTAATATTTAATT
>JABFQC010003472.1:0-14056 GCA_022817085.1 Psilanteris sp. ZL-2020 | reverse complement strand
ATATCATAACGTTGGCAATCATCTTTGTTTGTTTGTTGCGTATATGTACAGCACATAGCAAAGATGAAGCGTGTTTGCCTGCGCTCGGTCGGAGGAGTTGTAAAGATTGTAAAGATTACGCGGTAGTAATATACGAAGTGCAATAGTAGAAAATCATTGGTGACACATGTGTTTAGTGGTAGGAGACATTGGTAAATGGACGAAATCCGCGAGGGCGTTACTGATCACAAAACAAATGTACTCTACTTAATATGTATTAAAAGTTACACAAATTTATGTTCGAAATGTAATTTGATAATATCTATTAATTTACCGTGATAAATTCAATTAAAATTTTATATTTTTATAAAAATAAATTGTTACTTTTATAAATTCATAATTTATAATTCATATATTAATTATTTTATATTCCCTATTGTCATAATGGAAGGATATTTGCTTTTTAATTTTAGAAACTGTAATGTTAACAATAAAATATATTTGATTAAATAATGAAATTTATGCATATTTCGAAAAATATTTGTATTTTAAAAGATTATTGTATTAAAATTTAGTGTTTGTAATAAAAGAAACTTATTCATATGCTTTAAAAATTAATATAAAAGCATTTATATTGATTTACATGTTTATTATCAAACATTATTTTTATATACAATATATACTGTTTCAGAACTAACAAAGATATCGATTATAAGGTTTTCAGCGACAATGTAATCAGGTCTCTTAGATTGCAGTGCCGCTCTGCGGTTTCGGACAAGTAGCAAATCGTAGCACTATCCTTACATACATTTACAGTTAAATGGGGCTAAGCATGTGCAGCCATATTCGACTTGTAGTACTTGCTATTCACGAAATATCCTTGAAGTTGTAGATGACGTTAATATATAAGTTGCCTACTCGCTACGGCTGTACTGGTTATGCTTGGTATTTAAACAGACCACTCCGATGGTAGCGTGAACTATATTTTCAGGGACTTTTCGAAAATACAGAATAACATAGAATAGTTATAAAGTCGGATATGGCTGAGCATTTGTAACTAATAAAATAAAACTTATTCCATATTAAAACTTATTATACATATTATAGGAATATAATGTGATGAATATATGAATAATTAAATAAAATTTAAATTTAAATTAAAAAATTGTATTCTGAACAACATCAATTTTAATATTACTTAAATATTTAATTATATGAAAATTTTATTTTCAAATAAAAATCAAATAATTGTAAATATTATCAAAAGTTATACGAAACTCCGATATCACCGGTCAGAACGACTCTTCTCCCTCTAGCGGATTTTTAGACTAAGCATTTCGAATAAAACTAGTATTACTATAAGGCATGTCGGATAGGCCTGGACTATACACACAATGATCATAAGTCAATTTTACTGTCAATTAAGATACTTGATGTCGGAAAGAGACATGACTCGGAATAGAAAGTGGAATGTCGAAGCATTTGTCAGAGCCATTTTCCGTGCTGCCTTATACTCAAATAGACCACGGAAACCCAAACGATATGACATGAAAATTCATGAATCATATTACAGACGCATGTGATACCTCCATGTCAAAATCTTCAAGCAACCATCGGTTCACTCCAGTGTATTGGTGGAACGATGACATAGCTTCGACAGAGATGCGATAGAAGCAGGCGGCTTTATACAAGAGCTCATGGAAGAAAGGAATATAATGCTCTGAAACAGCAATTTCACCAAAACTGCAGGAGTAAGCTAACGACGTTGTTGAAAGGAACTGTATAGGGAAGTTGACGAGGACCGATAAGATCACATCTTGTATGCCCTGCAACAACTGAGAGTTCCAGCATATATAGTGATGATCATCTCTGATCATCTCTGACCGTTACCTACTATACAATACAGATGATGGCAAGAGACGTTATGAAGTAACACGTTGTGTTCCACAGGGATCGGTGCATGGAATATTCGCTCTTGTGGAATATCATGGATAATGCAGTCCTAAGACTCAAACCTCCGTCGGGAGTGGAAATCATTGGCTTCGCTGACGATATAGCAGTCGTTGTAACGGACAATCGAATATGCTACTATGAAACGTTGGCTCAGATCGGTTGGCCTCAGCTTATCTGATCATACGACAAAGTGTGTCCTTATTACAAGCAGGAAGTGAGTGGAAAATTTAACCCTGAATATTGGCGATTATGTGATCCGATACAAGCCATACCTGAGATATCTCGGAGTATGGTTACATGCATGTCTAAAATTCGAAGAACATCTACTATTACCTGACCCAGCTGGTGACAGGTCATTGTTGCTTTCTCAAGTACCATAATCGGTTCAAGTTGGATCATTCTCCGATGTGTACGCTATGCACGGGGATATCATAAAGTGTGGAACACGGCATGTAAGTTTTTTGCTTGTATACGACTGAGAGACGTGAGTTGTCTAATACTTTACATTAACAACTCTTCCTCAATAACACCATTCCTCTGATGATACAGACCAAACAAAACGATAGCTCATTATGCGGCCATTACTGAAACAATTTTCCTAGAATACTTTGCTACATTGGACGTACCTCACTGGACGTTGGACTGGACCTCACCTTCGTTAGTGAGAGTATTGTCCGAGCGGGTTTGTGACGCATACCTGGAAAGTGACGAATAGCTATACATACTGCGATCACCAATCTATCCTACTGCTCGTGAAGAAGGTAGATAGGAACAGACGATCAACGCAGACTGACAACCATAAATGGAGGTCCAAGACCTGTGATAGGGAGGTTTATTCTATCTGCCGAGGGCTACAACCAGACACCGTCTTCCGCCGGTATATTGGTAGAACGGTGAAATCGCTGAGCTATATAGGAGATGTCTGCGAAGCAGACTACAGTGTACACGATCACATGGCCGCACGGACAATGGCAGACTGAACCAGCAATTCCACAGAAATCGCATGATACTCAGAAGAGCAATAAAAATCAGCAAACGACGATGTTGGAAAAAACTATGTCGAAAAATTGACTAAGATCCGTGGGGTTAGCCTTACAGAGTTGTGACCGCGAGACCTAACTCCGACCTATCCCATAATGCTTCAAAACGTTGTGTCAATTCTTTTCTCGCAGGAACCGCAAGTATCTATCAATGCGACATCCCCTGGCAGGTTCGACGATGTAAAACCAGTTAACCAAGAGGAACTCCGACGGACTTGGACGAAAATTGATGATGACAGGGCTCCAGGACCTGATCAAATTCCAAATGCCGCTTTGAAGTTGGCCATTAGCAGTAGACTCTATGTGTTTTTGGTGTACAACGACTGCCTTCGTGAGGGAATATTTCCACACTGCTGGAAACGACAATCGTTTGTGCTGCTACCAAAAGGAAGGGCAAAACCAACTAATCCATCCCCCTTTCGCCCGATTTGCCTACTGAATAAAACAGGGAAACATCTTCACACTAAGTGTAACACAGACTCTTAGAAAACCAATTTGGTTTTAGGAAGACAGGCTGCACAGTTGACGTTATATATGAGGTGGTAGAGACAGCGCGAGCAACCATCGCAGGATCGCCATGAAGAAGGGGATCCAAGCAATATTGTGCGTTCATAGCACTAGATGTAAGATATGCGTTCAACATAGCCAGTTGGAATTGTACACCTTTGTGAGTGATTGTGTAGTTCGAGCAGGACTAACGTGGAGTTTAACTGATATGTATACCTATAGTGATCACCGGGCTATAGTAATAGTATGTGTAGAGAACCCGACGCATACGGAGAGAAGGGCGATTCGATGTAGTAAATGTTATGCGAAGTCATTTGGCTAAGACATATTTCATACCATAATTGAAAACGTGACGATAGGTGCGAGGGATAATAGGGATGAGAGGGATTTATAATGCTTGCGCTGCATCTATGACGAAGATATCGACTAACTTCCGACATTCATCAATGTATTGGTAGAACGAGGATATAGCCCAGCAACAAAGGAAATATATCCATTGTAGACATCGGTAGACGAGGTGCATTCTCTATACATTACAGCTACTAGGAGTTCCTATTTACATCAGATTTGCAGTCTGGTCGCGAATATGGCCATAGCACAGGTTAGACGCTGGCTATAGTCTGTAGGACTTCAGCTAGCTTCTTCTGTATATCGAAGAAGTGCTCTGAGAGTAACCCGAAACTGCATTTCGGGCAGTTTCATATGACGCTATATATCGGAACATCTATAGCTCATCCTGGCACTCTGATACTAATGGAAGATCTGTGATCTGGATCCTAAATGCACGTTCAGTTACAGCTATGATACTAACTAGCGGTTTTACATGTGTCAAGGTTGAGGGCATTTACATTTACTGTGTTTACGCCTCACCAACTGACTCGCTGGAACAATTTGACTACTTGCTAGATAGTTTGGTGGACGATGCTATGGAATTTAGGCCTATGATCGTTGGACGTGATTTTAATGCCTGGATTACCATATGGGGTAGTTCACGGACGAACAGACGAGGAGTGATCTTGATGGAGCATCTCGAACCAATGAACTGGTGCTGGCAAACACCGGAATCGAACCGACCTATGTTAGGAGTAATACCAGCACTATGATTTGACCTTCATGAGCGAACAGATATTCCGAAGCGGATTGACTTGGAATGGACTTGACCGATATATGCACAGTGATCAAGCTATCTTCTTTCAGATTAAGACATTAAGACAAAATGGAATGTTAATACTTTCCATGTAGATACTCTATGCTATACTGGAAAACACGACGATTCATGAGGGTTCACCAAATGACATGGCAAACCAGATGATATCACTCCTCACTGGTGCAAATGATGCATCCATGTCAGTGAGTAGGAATGGAAATCACTGATCACCTGTGTACTGGTGGAATGAGGAGATAATCAAACACCGTAGGAGATGTATAAAGTTAGTCGATGCCATAGCATGAAAGAAAGAGGTCACTGGGGCTACGTCTTAGACGAACAATATCATAGGGAGCATAGGGAACTCAAGAGTGATTAAATCCTCTAAGAAACAATGCTGGAGGGAATCATGTAAAGAAGTAGATGAATGCACATGGGATAAACCTTCCCGGATTGTTACTGCAAGATTGAAAAATCAAGCAGTGACAAGTCCCGCCTGTTCAGTACTGCTACAAAATATCGTAGCTACCCTCTTTCCCGCCCAACTGGAAGCAACTACTTAATATACTCCCCCCCCAACTAGCCAAATCTCCAGGAAACTAATCAATAAATATTAATTCTAATCAACAATAAATAACTTTTATTAATAAACATAAAAAAACTAATATGACATATATTTTTTTCTAAACAAAACAATAAACAAAATAATGACAACAATAGAACACATAAAATATCATTAACAAATCAATTTGATAAATTTGTTATCAAGATTATTAATAAAATCGATAATTTCAATAATAAAGTTATTCAAAAAGGAAAAGATATTTTAACCAAATCAAAAAATATAACGTAATTTATAAATTTAACTGCAATGATTGTCACTCAACATATATAGGACAAAGAAAACATGCATTAAAACACAAAAATAAGTTTAAATTCCTTCCTGATAGACATACTTATATCACCGAATACCTATTAAACAATAATCACACTATGAATTGGGATGATACCTTAATTTTACATAATGAACCATATTAAAATAAATGAAACAATTCTGAAATGCTTAATAAACACAATAAACAAGTAGATACTGAAAACCTTAATAAAATATATAATGATTTATTGCACATTTAATTGTTTCCTTATCAGATTAATACACACATCAACATTACACGAATAGATTTATACATTTAAAAACAGAAACAAATATTCATTTATACTTCATATTCATCCGACGATAGATGTAATAATTTATATATTATTACGTTTTGATTTTAATTCGTGGATAATTTTAATATTTTCAATTTATTTGTTATATATTATTAATATTAATCAATTTACTAATATCTTGTTTTTTGTAATTATGTTTAATAATTTATCTGTTTTCTAATTTTATCAATTGTGTTTCTTCTTACAGTATTGAAAAGGACCAGCAACATGGTCGAAACATTCATAATTTAATACTAAATAAAAAAAAAATAAATATTATTGTTATACAATGATGATTTTTTATTAATGTTTATCCGTCAAATTTGGTCGTTTATTAAATTAACTGACGATTTTGTGACTTTATCATTTATAATTTTATTGTTTATATGGCAATTTCAATTTTATATGATTAAAATATTATTTAAACTCCTCGGAGTCCCACGACGATCAGCAGCTATCATGGATATCAATGATAGACTTAGTGTCATAAAAGCAAAAAATTGAAGCAAAAAAAAATAAACAAATTAAAAATATAATTGCAATCAAAAATTAAATATGATAATTATAAATATAACATTTTAATTTAGTATTTCATGCTATGATAACAAAATATTGTATCGCGCGCTTATGCCGATTCGGCCGGCATAACCCAAACTCGCGTAAACAGCCGGACAAAAACACCGACCTTTTGTTGACAGGCCAGCGCGCGGCCATGGTTCAGTAACAAACTGACCTCGGCGGTAGACGCCATGATGGCGCAAGCGCAGTCGACGCCATACGCGATTATTTTAAATTAAATTATTCTAAATAAATATTCTATAATTAATTATAAAAATGTTATGGGACGCTTTAATAGTCGATAAGTTACAAATCCGTCTTTTTAGTTTTTATTAATTTATTATTTTATTTTTTTTATTATATTTGCCAAAGCGGTAGTTCCATAGGCGTAGCCGCCAGGAGCGCTTTTTGTATTTAGTACAATTCTCTCGTACTCTCATCGTCTTTAGTACGATGGTTTGATTTTGAACAAAACAAACAACTCTTATTATTAACCTCCGTGTTAAATGATCTTATAGCATTTTGTTGTTTGTGTTTATCATGTTGATGTATGGGTTTCGAATTTATAGCTTCAAGCGCTCTAATTCTAGCTACAATAAAATTCTACTATTCTACTAATTCTAGCTACTAATAAAGGTCCAGAAATGTCAACTTTCAAATTAGTTAACGCATCTAAAGACATTCGAATTGTATTTTTCAAACAAAAATTTATTATTAGTTATTTTCGACAATAACTGTGAAATAATAAGTCGCTCATTCTGATAAGTATCTTTGAGCGCTGACCAAGCTGTCTGATAATTTTCATTTGATATAGATAGCGATTTAATGACAGCATTAGCTTCACCAGACAAACACGATTTTAAATAATGAAACTTTTGTACTCCTGTTAATTCCTCATTGGAATGAATTACCGAGTCAAAAGTATCGCGAAAGTTTATCCACTCCGTAAATTGTCCGTCAAATTTAGGCAATTCTATTTTTGGTAAACGGACTTGATTCAAATGAGACAATTTAGGAGCATGTTCCAAATGAGTTGACTCATTATGCTGTCTCGAATTTTCTAAATCTAAAAGTTTAAACTTATTTTCATTTAAGTAGTCTTCAATCGACTCAAATAAATCTAGTATTTTTGTAAAATAATTTTCTCTAAAATATTTTAACGTTTCGCGTTGTTCTACTGATATGAACATTTCTATTTCCGCGTGCTTTCCGCGTATCAACTCATATTTAGCGGTCGCGGCTTTCAATCGATCATCTAAATAATTTAACGTAAAATTATTTTGTCCTTTTTTCTTTGTATTAACTAATAATCTATTTAATTCGACCGACAAAATATCCACTTAATTGATTAATTTTAAACTAAATTCATTCGACGCCATTTCTCGACAACAACAACAAATGTTCACTCAAACTAAACAAAACAACTAACACACTCTCAATCCGGCTCGAAGGACCAAAATTTTGTTTAATATGTGTTGTCAATAATTATTAAAATTAGGCAACCAGACACTAGTTGCTTGACTCTAATAAATTAAAATTGAGAGCTTTAATTGCTTGTTTTGTTTGTATCCATAAATCATGTTAATCATGATCAACAGATTAAACTTAAAGCAGTCAAAGTTAATAAAATAAAATAACGTCAAGTTCGAATTAAAATTATAAAATTAAGCAAAAGCTTATCAAACAGCTATAAGCTGATAAAGACTCTAAATTGAAGAGCGATTACGTCAGCGACACGCTGGAAAATTTGCTCAATTCAATACAAATGCGTTGACGCAACGCTTTCTCAAATCAAAAATCAAACGCAACGCATTCAATGACTTAAATGTGACAAACACTGTGACACAATCACATACTCGCATTCCAACATACAAAATTACTAAAAGTATGACAGACACTATCACACCGATAAATTATTGAGCACAAAAAAGAAACCAAATTTAAATTCAAAATAAACCGTCCCACTAACGGAAAGAAGGGAACTCATCACCTACTGCGACACGGTGGCGATGAGCGAGAAACTCGGCGAATAAAATTCCTCAACCGAATTGTCAAAGGAAAAAGGTTTAAGGTTACTCACCTCAAAAGTGAGGGGAAATTATGGGAAACGAAAATGAACCCTCCCGTTAACACTAACCTCCAACAGAGTAACCTGAAACACCAATCATAAACTCGCTCCGAATGAGCGAGGTGCCACGTCCAGACGATCAAAACTAACTGTCCTTTGACAGGTCGCGCAACGTAGTCCCGACCAGTGATGCCAGATTCGGCATAATAGCAGCAACTTGAACATAGTTGCTATTGAGCTACGTTTTTTGTGATAGTTCTCGATTTTTCATGTGTGGGAGAATCATATTCTAATCTAAAGAACATTTTATATGCAATACTTTTATTATAAATTGTCAGCGCATTTTTGTCTCATCTCACACACGCAGTTATAACGTTTGGCACCAATAATCGGAAAAGCAATAATTTCCTAGAATTAATTTTAATAAGTATTAAGCAATAATCTTAATAAGTATTAATCTCCTGAAATGATAAAGTCGGCTCAAATTATTGATATACAATTGTGTTATAGCAGTTTTTTATTGAATTACCCTAAGTTGGCATTAAACGGTTTCGATTTCACCTTAAACAAAACATTAAACCGTTGCAGCTGACCTGGAGAACCCTCTTAAAAGTATTTCACAGACTACATATTCTTAGAGATAGTGTTTTTTCGATTTTTTCAAAAATAAAAGAGAATTTTAATAATTGTGGAGATAGTCGGTGTGCGTTATGTATGCGAGAAAGGGTTAATTCAATTAATTTTAATAAATATATATTGTATCTGCGACTAAATTTTGAAATGCTATCCCAAATGATATTAAATCTACTGAAAATATTTATGTTTATAATTAAGACAAACTTTATAATTATTTACTAATTAATCGTAACGTATGATACTAACTATCAAATTAGATTTGTATATTTTATATAATACTATATTTTTAGATTTTATATTGTGTAATTACATTGTTTTTTGTATTTTCTTAATTTTATTTGTGTATATGTTTAAAACTATAGTATAATAATTTATAAGATACACCTTTATATACCTAAATACGAAATCATACCATGGTTATTTCTCATCGGCCAAGAGGATTTCACCCTGCGGCGATAATTTGTATATAATAATAATAAAATATGTACACATTTTTTTGAAAAACGTGTCGCGAATTTTTGTTACTAATGAGTTTCATTGATGTAACTTAATTTAAAAACAAACATTTTGTTAATAATTTTGCAGATTCATGAGATAATGTTCATGAGATATCTGTGACATCCTCTTAAGGTGGTTCTTCAATCGATTTTGACAGATACTGCAGATTTCGTTATATTTTTATTAATTTATTCAATACTTTTATTGTTCGTGTATACGCACATTTTATTATCTTTATAGAATGTATTAAATGTAACAAAAATCAATTTAACATAATATTAAAACCATAAATAGAAAACTCAAAATGGATTTTGAGCTTTAATAAGTTTTGAGTTTTTAATTTTCCGAAATATAAAATGGGCTCTTTCAGTTATATCACATATTTTATATGCAGAATTATGATTATGTATATAGTTGATGTATATTCGGTGATACACTCAACTTTGGCTCGATGTTTTTTACCTTTATAAGGTTACATCATAGGTAGAATTTGGTTTTAAACTTTAATAAGTTTTGAGTTTGTTTTATTACGGATGAAAGTTGTCACTGTGTTTCTGAGATGAGAAAAAAACGCGGTGACAACTCGCACTAAAAGTATTGCATATAAAACGTTGTTTATAGTACAATATCATACTCCGACGTATGAAGAATCGGCTGAAATTTATAAGGCACTTCAATTTAAAAATACAATTACAAAAAATTGCAACACACTGACTCCGTTGCAGAAAACGTTTTATTTAACGTTGCATATTATACAATTGTTTTGTTTTTTTACCTTTATATGTTCCCAGATAAGGTAACTCAGACTTTACCCATGGGTCACGCAAAATATCAAACGTTGACTGGGCCACATTATAGACACACTAATAGTTTATGATTAAGTGAAAGTTTTGAAATAAATATATATATAACATAAAATATTCATAAATCAAATTATTATTTGACATTGCCTAGTTTGACACTTTTAAGATTTCATTTATATATTTTAAAATTTATAAAACAAAAATGATTATTAATTTTCGTAAAAATATTTAACTGCACTCAGTTAAAACTTAATTATTTTAATAAATAAAATATATTGAAGTACAAGTTTCAATCTTGTTTTAATTATGCTATAGTTAATAAATGTGTATAATTCATATTTATAATTAGTTTCGTATAATGTGGTTAATTAATGTTAATGGTCTACTGATAATAGATTTTATAGGCTTAATTGTTATTCTATATTACAATAGTTAAATGATTTATATATATACGTATAATGGCAGTTTCGAAGACATCGACATTTTGAGCCCCTAGGTATGGTTCTGAATAAATTTATTTTATAGAAAATATGGCGGAGCATATCGGGCGGCCTTTGACCACACTCTCAAAGGTATGCAGGAGGTCTCGCCTCCCAACCCCCCTTTCATATAAAAATCTAGCCAAACCCAGAACGCGCAGGTCCTAGGGGGCCCCAGCACCGTATTTTACTTTTGTCTGTCCTCGAAACTGCCGATAAACCAATTCATTATTTCGAGGACTGTCCTCGAAACTGCCACCCGCATAAACAATAACATTGTTTATATAGTAAAGAAAATGGCTTCCTGTCCTCGAACCCGCCGTTAGGAAAATTTACGTCTATTTACTTTTGTGGAATTGAAATCTTATCATTATTTTTCCTATATAGGACAAAATTTGCAGTATCGTTTTGTTAAATTAATGACTTTTCCTGGTTTTAATAATACCCAAGTAGAAATAAAGAAACAGTCCAAGCGTGGTTCAAGGATATGCCAAGCTTGAAAAATAAACGGCCGAAACTTAACCCTAGTTTGGTCAAAAATTTGATTGCAATATTCTACAAACATTAGGATAAAATGCCAATTTATTCTGGTGCGAGCGTGGTGACGATTTAAACACTATTAGAGCTTTTCTCTCACCCAATCACGTACCGAACTTGAAAAAAATGCTTAAAGCTTGGTTAGAGTTTGGCTCAAGTTTCGTGATCAATTATCAACCAATCTTAGGACAAAATTTGATGGTTTCTTTTGATTAAAAATTTGATTAAAAAAATTCTATTGTAACTTATTCAATTATATTCAATATTTTTCTAAACTGTTGGACATATTTGTTATTTATATTACTTAAATAATTTTGTATGGCAATTATGAAGTAACATATACAAATAATTTTAATTCTTATAATATGTGTATAACGTATTAAAATTCGAGTAGGGTTCTGACCAGCGAGATATATAACTTTCTCTACGTAGAGGGATTGCGAAAGTAGGTGATAAATCTTGTTATAAATCCCAATATCTTGTGGGCTCTAGTTATGACATCTGAAATGTGTCTGTTAAAAGATCCATTCGAGGAATAAAAAACACCCAAGAATGAATTGAACTTTGAATAATGTATTATCATCATTGTAATAATCAAATTTGAAAATAAATCTGATTCTAGTGAAGTTCACCACTTTACATTTGTCGACATTAATTGTAAATTTGTTGGTTGTGCACCAATTTGAGAAACGGGAAAGATAGTTCTGAATATCATATATATCTTTTGGATCATCAATAACATAGAAGAATTTAATGTAGTCAGTGTAAATCAATATCTCTCAGAACGAGACGATATCTGGGAAATCATTTATGAAAATATTAAATAATAATGGAACTAGATGTGATCCTTGTGGTACTCCAGTATACCCACGGTAGGAGTTTGAGAAATCAATTTTCATTGTATAACTACGATTACACAAGTAAGATTTGATCCAGTTAAATAAAAGATCATTAAAAGAAAAATTTGTCAATTTATGTAAAAGTATGTTGTAGTCGCCCTTGTCAAAAGATTTTCAGAGATCCATATACACATCAACTTGTTTATTCTTATTCATATGATTATAAAGATATCTATTAAAATCGATGTTGTTCAAAGATGAATCTTCTAAACATTCGGAAATTCTCCCATAGTCAAAGAAAGGTTACAAATCCTGATAATAGAAAACGAAAGACTGTATCTAGTTTGTTTCCAAAAATAGTTTAGAATCTCATCTATACCCAATATACAACTGTTATCCAATGATCTCAAGCCATCAAACACATCTGCCAAACTAATGACTAGATTGGGAGATATGTTGTCATAGGACAAGTTTCGGGGATTAAAATTAGTATTGTCAATAGGATTAAAACGAGTATCGTTAGAAAAACTCTGCTGAACTCGTTTGCTAATAGTTGAATCATATCGCGGTCTTGGGTTTAATACATTTCTCCATCAAAAACAGCATGAGGTAAAGCTTCTTTGTATTTCAGCTTATTTATATGTTTGTATAGATGTTTTGGATCAGATTGAAGACAACGTTCAATTTTTCCATGTAATTGTCATGTAATATCTTTTCATATGATTTAATCATCTTACGTAGATTGACGTATTCACCATAAAAATAGGAATAATCAAATTGTTTCTAAATATTTGTGAATGATTACGTATATGAGTTATGATTATGTATATTTTTGATGTATATTCGGTGATACACAACCTTGGCTCGATTGTATTTTTTCTATTTTTCCGAAATATACAATTGGTCAATTTAGTGACATCACATATTTTTTTGGACAGAACTATATATTTAAATAGTGTTTTTATATTTCATTATTCATATTTCTGGAGTAGATAATAAACACTCATTGTTAATGGGAGTATGTGATTTCTGTATTAATTGGCTCCTTCAGGGTATCATATATTTTATATGCAGAGTTATGATAATCTATATTGTTGATATATATTCGGCGAATACACAACCTTGGCTCGATGTTTTTTTACCTTTGTAAGGTTACGTTATAGGCAGGATTTAGTTTTAAGGTTTAATAAGATTTGAGTTTATTTTATTACGAATGAAAGTTGTCACAGTGTTTCTGAGGTGAGAAAAAAACGCGGTGATCACATTAAAAGTATCATTCTCTCACGTAAGAAGAATCGGCTGAAATTTATATGACACTTCAATTTAAAAATATAATCACACAAAATAGCAATACCTTGACTCCGTTTATAGGGTTTCAAATTGGCTCATATTGTGATATCACATATTTTCCAGAGAGTTATAAATATGATGAAATATGTTATCCATAGTAAAATTAATTCTTTGTTAAGGTAGTTCTTACATTTTTGACAGATATTACAGATTTTGATATAGTTTTGTTAATTATAATAATTAAAATGTAATATTCATTCAAAATATTTTCTTCTTCATTTAAATTATATGTAATTATTATGCATTTTTATAATGGAAAACACTAATACCGTTGCAATAGACTTGGAGAACCCTCTTAAGAGGATGTCACGGATTAGTTGTCACTTGCAATACCGCATCGTAAAATTTGATCTTATTTAACATGTCATTCTAATGAAACTGGGTAGGCACAAAATATAGACAGGAACAAACACCGACTATCTCATAAATCTTCAAAATTATGAACGAAATATT
>JABFQC010003471.1:0-14058 GCA_022817085.1 Psilanteris sp. ZL-2020 | reverse complement strand
AAACAGACTTGGATTTATTTATATTTGGTTAAAAAAAATATTTTAAAAAGAAATTTTTCTCCAGGAAGCACAACTAAGTTCTTCTAATTAAAAACCTTTGCGTGATTAACCTTTGGGGTTTGAAAAATGTTGAATAAGTGAAAGTGAATCGTTTCATTAAAAGAATGTTAAATGATATATACATTAAAATATACAAAATTATTATAGAAAACGTGTCATTATCATAAATAGTTCAACAAATTAAATCCTTATTAATTATATTAATATATAATAATTATTCATAATTCATAACATTTAAATGTTTTATATTTTTAAACGTATTTCTTCAATTACGTTTGAACATTCATATCTGCATCATTATTAAATAGTATATATATTTTGGCTGAGATCTAAACTTGATTTTCAGCACTTTTGTCTTTGTCTTAATTATTTGTTTTCATATTTTTATCTCATTGTTTTAGTACTGAAAGGTCATTTTAGAACTCAGCCTTTATAGCAATGAAAGTATAGTATGATAAGTCGGTAAGGTAGTTGCGTTCTCCTGCAATGAAACATAATCTACATTACCACTTTAATGCGTGGTACTCAGTGGCATCACTCAGGGTGCGTTCTTTTTTAATTTACTGTAAGTACTATAATAGATGGTTATGCATCTTTATCGTACCTACCGTATAATATATTTTAATCTTTATTTGCGGTACTTACAGTAAATTAAGGAACTCATTCTTGGTCATTTCAAAAGTTACGCCGCGTAGCGCGATAGCCCGCGGAAACGCGATAGCGGAATCCGACATCGACGTGCCATTGCACAATGTTAAGCCGGGAGCAGGGACTCTGTAGTCGATGACACATTAATAGATCAGTTTATCGATTCACGCGTTTACTCACGGATCATATAATTTGTTTCGGTTGACAGGTTACAGTATGAATCCAAACTCATACAATTCGTTATCAACGTTAAATGCAACGTTTTCTATACTACACCAAACCAACGTTTCGTCATTTAACCACCTCTAGACGAATACGATAAGTTCATGCCGTGTATGGGTTCATATTGGTTAATATATAAAAGCTAAAAATATAATCTATTTAAATTAATATATTTAAAATTCTTTAATCGTATAATTATATATATTAATAATATGTTAATACAATTTTTACTGAATTTATTTTCAAATAATAAAACTAGATTTACTTATGATAGTTGAATACCAGAAATGTATTGTACTTCTGCGGTATTAAATATTAGTTATTGCATATTTACATTATTATAAATAGTGGCAATCTATGATTTGCATTGTTAATCTTATCTTCTAACATCTTTTGGCGATTTTCATCTTTTTGGGAACGGGCATCTTTACACAGATTTATAATAATTGATTAACTGTATTTCGTCCTTCTCGATAGGCTAATGAATAATTGTTTGAATAATTCATCATTAAAATGGAGAATCCTGTAGCATGTATAATGCGTTTTTATATTTATTTTTATTTGCACGTTTATGCCATATGTAAATAATTTTTTATTGATTTATTTTTTCAATAAAATAAATTTTCCGACAATTCGCATCAATTGCAAAATTATTCGATATATCGATATTTTAAAAAACTTTATTAAAAAAATAAATATAAAATAAAACATCAAAAAAATGATTAAATATAAAGAATTTATAAATTAGTCTAGTATTATGTTATTTTAAATTATGTACATTTAAAAATATATCTTAACATTAAAACTTGTACAAATCGTAACATTTATAATTATATGGAATTAATATAAATAATAAAAAAATACTAAATCGATCAACTCTTAATATCAATAATCATTAAACTCACGACAATAATAACATCTGAATAATCATATTCTACGTTTTTATGATTACTATGATATTCTGTTTACCATATAAAGTAATAATAAACAATATATACAACGCTGATTAAAATGTATCATACATTGTATCATGAATTCTATATTATACAATACAAACAGAAGTACTAAGGAAATAACCGCATTGGTTATCATTTCTTAATCCTTTTTCTTGTTACTTCTATCAACCTCTTCCATACTAATTTCAATTAACCTCCTCTATTGGTATTTCTTTTCTACTCCTGTCTTGACAGTTGACATTTCTAGGTTGTTCCTTTGTATAAGCATGAATTCTGCATCATTTATTACTTGTGTAAAATTAACAATTGTTGTAAACAATCGAATTGTTTTCGTTTTCCACAAACTACAATTTTATATTTAAACTATACAATTTTGAATTTAATTTCATATGCTTGAAATTTTAAAAATGAAAATACAATTAATTTAAATTTTTCTCAATCAAAATTAAGTACAATATGAATATAATATATTTTTTCATAAAAATAAAATGAATTCAATATAAAATTGAATTGACGAAATATTTAAATTTTTTACATCTTAAATAATTGCATAGGGTATTTTTATTTCCTACAAAAAACGATGCTAAAATAAGTTTCCAAATGAGTTTTAGTGCGAATATGTTCATTTTCATTTGCAAAATTTATTCTTATAGTCTCGAATGTCAAACTGATTCTAATCAAATTAAATATTGCCTCCATAATTTCTTTTTTATTAAGGCAATATAAAAAATAGGTAAAGAACACAGTTGCGGTACGTGGTTTGAATCGAATCATAGATTATCTTTGATCAATGCATACTTCCGAGTAACATCCTCTTTGAGCTGTCAGTTATGGTCCGTCCAGCAATGTTGTGCACATGGTAAATGACAATGATGACATTTTCATTCTTTTACTATGCATTGTCTCTATTTATCACAACTGAACTCCTGTCAAAAATATTTAAAGCTGAATGAAATTTCTTTATATTTGTATATAATTATATCCTCGACAATTTCATATATATATATATTTATTAATTATAATTATTATAAATTAATACAAATCGTGGAAACATACTATTCATATCATTAATTTGACATAGTAAGAGTCGAAACCATAATATTTACTGTTTTTAACACTAATGTACTTTAAGATGAAGCAATAATTTTCAATGTAAAAAACTTACTTTTACCTATTAAAAACAGTAAATATTATGGTGTATCCCTAATGATATCAATTAATAATATAAATAGTAATTTGTCATGATTCTTTTTTCTCAGTACATCAGTAACATTTGTTATCACAAAATAATTTGTGTGTTACAAGTAATTATCAAATTTATTGTGTAATACAATTATCTTATTTCCAAAACTCGCAATTAAAATTTAATAAAACAAACGGGAATTTTTCTTGCTGTTGTAAACAAGTTTTTTTATATTTCTGTCCCGAATATTACTAACTTGATACTTATCTAAGCAAAGAGTATAATCAATTTTTTGAGTAAACAGATTTCAAATCCCTTTCATCACACAACTTCTAACCATACAATTTTTCCTATAAAATATTCCTGTTAGGGCTAAGAAACATGTAATTTTGAACGCCACCTGTTACCTACTTGTTAAAATGTACACGCATTTCACGCCACACGAAACTCGTAAGTGACGCAATACATGTGTACTGATTCTATTAAAAAAAAAAATAAAAAAAAATCCTTCTCTCTTTACCATCTTAATCGTATTCGATACAACATTATTTGATAAGCGATAAAAGCTCATAATTCATGAAATTTATGAATAAATAATCATAATCAGAAATTTCGAGTACAAAATTTTAAAACTGTTATCGTCAGCTAATTTTACTATAATTTTTTTATATATATTTCAGGTGAATAGCTTTTTGTATATAATAATTTATTAATTACACTGAATATATTTACATTATTTATAAATGGCACTATATAAATTTATATTCAAAAGTATTTCTTGGGATATTTAATGCCTTCAGTTTTCAAATTCCAATTAAATTTATTTTCTCGTCTCGTCGTGAATTTCTTTTTATAGCAAATTTTATTTCTGTTTTCCAGGATTCAATAACGTTTGATATTAAGTTATTGTGCTAAAATAACGAAACGTGACTTTCATGTGTTTCACACAATGCAATTTAAGTAGTTTTTTCATAGTTTTTATATAATATGGCCGATGATTAATACATTTTTTTCACTTAGCTGAAAGTTTAAGGATTCATTTTGAATTCAAGAAACTTTCACGGTTATCTTTTTTCCTTTAACAAAAAAGTAAGAAATAATTCCTGACAGTATTAATTTATATTTCATAAACTTTTTTTTCCAAAGTTTTATCACGTATAAAATATTGTCTAAGTATTTTTTTTTTCATTTTTTTTCCTATCTTTGAACATACGAAATTTATCTATATACATTTTAACGCCTACAATTATATTTGTAATAAAAATGCAGCAAAAAATTAATCTGAATAATATTTATATTAAACATGCTTTTAATTAATAGCATTTTTTCAAATCCGCAACGGTAAACCAATCGGTTTTAGTATTACTCGAATTAAAGCTATTATCTTTTAATGATTTGTTGAATCGTGGGTGAGTCATTAAATAAAAACATCGTGGTTGCGATTGTTTGTTTAATTTTCATCGACGTGTGATCGTAGCACTGCTGTTCAATTTAACAAATACACTTCACTAATGCGAATTTCATGATTTCGATCACTGCAGTTTGACCTACCTTAGTGGGTTACTGTTAAATATAGTACTTTCCATGCAATCATTCATTGATTGTACAGTGCATTGAATTTCAAATTCGGACTTATAATTAAACTAAAATTATGTGTGATGATATCAGTTATTCTTAATTTAATAAGAGCATATATTTCGCATTTAAATAAATGTATTCAAAAAACTATAATTTATTTGTTATTATGATTCCAGGTCATTATTTTGAAATAATTAACCTGAGTCATATATATATATATATATATATATATATATATATGTATTAGTAGAAAAGTATTTTATTTTTAAATCTTCATTTAGTTCATGAAAACTGTTATCTACTGTGAATAATTATGTCAATAGTATTATTCAGACTTAATAATATATATGAATGAAGAAGAATTTGCTTATTCTTTTTAGTATTTTTGGTGTCATAAATGAGTTTTTAATTAATGAATTACTGTTAAATCTGTTCCACCGAATGCACGTATATAATCATAGAAATTAAGTTGCGTTAAAGCGAACCTCGGATGCTGCGACGAAACGTTCAACGATTCCCAGATTACACATCGTGTTCGATGAATTGCATGATGATGACTCATTATTAAGCAGGCCGATGAGTAGTAATTCCAATAACGACTTCAATAGCGAAGTTCATGGGCGTGTTTTGATTAAGCCAAAATCTTATCACTGGCGCAAGACTTTGTAATTCTAATTAAGACAGAGTAATTAAGTTCGGAAATTTCGTGTTTATTTAAAAGCAGTAATAATTTTTTGGCTATTTTTCAAATGTAATTTTGGAGTTAATTTTTTTATAATGATTTAAGAATATATTGGAAGATTTAAAATTAAAATTGATTAAAAATTAAAAAATAACAGTTTTATTTTACAACTTTGATATATGGAAATTGTTAAAATACACGAAAACAATAGTTTTAGCATTAAATACTATATTTATTCATTATTTTTATTTTTAAATACTTCGTCCTGCATGTATAGTAATAAATAAAAAAAAACCTTTCTGTGTAGTATATGTATCGCAATTGTTTAGTTAATATATTAATCGAACTAAGATTGAAATTCCATAATCCTTAAATATATTTTATAATATAAATTCATAACTAATTTTATGCAACAATATTTGTAACATTTCAATTATCTAATTTATTTTCATTTCGATAAATACAAAAATCTTCTGAAAACGGTTTTAAATACTTGACAATAATCAATGAAATTCAATCAATGAAATACGTATTTTTAAATATTTACTAATTCAATAAATTAATCATAATACGAACCTCATATTACTTGCCAAATCAATTCAATACATCTGTGTGTACAAGTAATTATTTTATATTAATTACAAAGGTATCAATGGAGATACGTTTTGAATGAAATTTAAAACTGACATGAAAATACCAAATCGAAAAAGAAATTAAATTAATTAATTATTCGTCAATTACATTCGCGCATGATTTGACGTATCGTTCGCCAATACCCTAGTCGGAATTTAACACTATTTTAAACCTAAAAATTTAGCTTCAAAATTGTTAAAGATAAATAGTAATGTAGATTCTAATTTAAACCTCGAAACGTCTAAAATTTCCTGTTTAGGTTAAAGAGATTGAAAATAGGTTGTAGATTTGATATTACAATTTTAACCCTCTCCTTTCAAACTTTACAACCTCCATTATTTTATTTCTTATGAATTTATTTTATTAAGATTATTAAATAATTCAAAGATACTAAACCTATTAGTTTAAACTTTTAACAGTAGATAATTACATATCTTATTAAGAAATATAATGTTTTATTATTTAAAATTATATTTTTCTTTGTTTTTCGTACTTTTTTTTTACTTTTAACGTGTTATTTGATAGAACTGATTTTGAATCTATTTGACCTTAAATAGGAAATTTTAAAGGTTTCGAGGTTTAAATTAGAGTATGAATTTCTTCGTATCGATTGCACTGTTTATTTCGTTGTTTCGTAAATGTACGATTTAAATGAAAAAATCCGCCCAAAAAGATGCCACACATAACTCAAAGACAATAACAAACAAGTAAACCCAGATAACAAATTCTTTTGAATTTGTTAGCGAAGCGTCCAAGAAAGTCTGTCGAAAAAATTTGCTCGCTTCGAGCTATATAAGATTCAGCCACAAGTGTATCGTGTATAAACCAATTTTTTACAATATCTATATTAGTTCGGCAGATTAGATAAGTGTTTTGTGATTCAACGATGACGGTCTAATTCATAACCATACGCTTATCACTCGCTCATAAATTACGTTACATAAATCTATACAAATGTTTTTTATATATTAATTTATATTAATCATTTGGAAATAGTCGTTTAACAACGTTGTGATTAATAACGCTGAAGTCTTGAATATATATTGTTCGTGTTAAAATCACATATACTTGGCACAATTCTCAATTTTCTTTGCGACAATCTTTATTAACGAATACAAGCTTGTACCAAACCGCTGACATAAATTACAATACAACGTGAATTTTAATCATCTAAATACCCAAAACAACGTATCCGTCAATCTATATCTATCCATGTTGAAACAATATACGGCTTGGCCCAGAAAAATAAATAAGCTTGGCCCAGAGTTGACGAAGATTGGCCGATGTTTGGCAACAAATGTTGGTCAATCTCTGTAATGAAGCGCCAATTTACTCTGGTGCAACCTTGGCACCAATCTTCGGTTGAAGTCTGGCCCAAGCTTGGGCGAAGATTGGGTAAAATGACGTAAAAATAAAAAAATTAATAAAAGATTAATTGACGTAAAGACATACATTTTCTACATATTTCATTAATATATTTATATATGTTAAATCTTTGTCACGACATAATTTATTAAACGTTTAAAGAACGATCACCTATCCGTTTAATATCTACGATAAACGCTACTTAATCTCATTCTGTTAATCCACAGCTGCTATACCTATATCCACACTGAGAAAAATTTCTGTTAAAAATTACTGTGCCAAAACAGTACTTTGATGCGTTGTTTGTCAACAAAGAATGATTACCGTTCAAACACAGTAAAAAATACAGGAAATCGAAGCAATGTTTATGATATTTAGGGGTAATTTTTACGTGTTGACAAACATCGCATCAGAATACTGTTTTGGCACAGTAATTTTTAATAGAAATTTTTCTCAATGCATGTGGTCGATATATTCTAAGTTGAATTGTATTAGTAGTCTAGTATATATACTACGTAAAAAAATAAACGGCCCAAGCTTGTGCCAAGCCAGCATCAAAGTCTGATTATTCCTCGGCGATGTTTGGCAGCCGAGTTGAATTTTATTTATTTTGAAAGTTTGGCCCAAGCTTGTACCAAGCAAGCGCCAATGTTTGGCTCTTCCTCGGCGATGTCTGGTCGCCATAATAAATATTATTTACGGTACAAGTACGGCCCAAGCTTATGCCAATTAATAACCGAAGATTGGCTCAATATTAGACCAAAGTTGAAACCCATTAATGTTTACCAATATTGGGCCGAGCTTGGCCCGTTCGTAAAGATTGGCTCATCACCGTTTTTTCTACACTTAGAAAAATTTGATTGTAAATATTCTAATGAATTATTATAAAAGTATTGTATAGTACACAAATAAAGAAATTTGTAATGTCACATTGTAAAATTCTACATGAATTATGACAAAATTTAAAATAAATATAAGAAAAACTATGATATTTATCGCTATTTTTACAATGTGACATTACAAATTTCTTTATTTGTTTACTATACAACACTTTTATAATAATTTATTACAATATTTACAATCAAATTTTTCTCAGTATACATGGGAAATAGTTTGATATATGTTTTTACCGTGTATATATATTGTTTATTAGTGCAGTTTCATATATGAAAAAAAGTTAATATCGTACGTATATATGGTATACATAACCTCACCCAGCAACAATTACATAACTATATATATATGCACATCTGTCAAAGGAAACGTTCATAATTCGTAGATAAAGAGCGCCAAACCCTCGCGGCGTTGCGTCCATACGCGTGTCGTTACAAATATAAAAAAAGCATCCTATCGCGTTATATAATTATTATACATAAAGAAATCATAAATAAACCTTTACCATTCCCCGCGAGACTTGCTTTTCCATATCGTTCCAGGTAACGTGTCATAGTATAAAATTGTTCAAAAATTGATGATACTTCTATCATCTGCATGCAAAAATCGTTCGAGACTTGAGGTCCTGAACCTTGAAAACGGTCGTCGATTTTTACGTGCATAAAAAAATGTAAGAAAAAGAACTTGGGGAAAAAAAAAAATTCCACCTGGTCAAGAAGGCAATTGAATGAGTCGTGCTCTCTGACAAAGAAAATCGTCTATAAATTTATATATGCCCGATACTATCAACTCACGCGTGTCTGCTCAAATTTATTGCTATCAAAAATATCATAATCATAATAATGTATGCGAGCAAAACGACGAACAGGCCGCGCACAAAACACGACGAAATCATTGCCGAACGTCGCGGCATGAAATAATCATAATAACCAGAATAATAATAATGTTTTGCTGTGCGAGGGAAATCGAATGAATCGGTTTATGGTTTTTTTATTGTTTTTGCGCTTCGCCCCTTTATTGTTGCGAGTCTTTTTCGGTTGATAAGATAAACGCGAGACCGAATCCGTTGACGTGCCATGCCAATGGTGAATTTCAAATCGCTGTATATGATCCCGATAAGCGCAATTAAACGAACGAATTTGCATGTTTATACTATTCGAATTTCACCGTGGATCTCGTTCGTATGAAAATTTCACATTACTGTTGACGGTCAAAAACTTTTGATGAATACCAAGTGGAGTGTGATGTATCATTGTGGGGTTAATACCATTTCCTTATATGTTAAACAAAAGAACACGAATTTGCGCGGTCATTTTTAAACCGTTTATTGTTTTGAGCGAACACTGCTGGAAATATATAATACACGTGTCTTGTTTAAGACACAAAGCGACATCATCAAGACGCCTAAGAGTCTTAATGTACACCGAGAAAAAAATGTTTAACAATTTACTACGTAATATATCGAAACTGGACGATACGTGAAAATACAAGAAAAATTAATATATAATGTAGTAAAATTGGCAATGCACATAATAATATATTCAAGTTTACGTAGAAAATTTTAATATATAATATAGTTTTCACGTCACTGCTGAAAAATGTATAAAAGACGTGTCTTATTTAAGACACAAAGCGACTTAAGTAAGACGCCTAACTGTCTTAATAATCTAATGGACAATATATTGTGTCCATTAGATAAGACAGCCGGTGACTTAAATAAGTCACTTTGTGTCTTAAAATCGTGACATCTAAGACACTTTTTTTAACAGTAGTATCGTCCACTTTTGATATAATATATAGTAAATTGTTAAATATTTGTTTTCTCAGTGTAATGGACAATGGTTTGCGTGAAAACGGTGAGATCTAAGACACTTTTTTCTGGCAGTAAAAGTGTAAGTGATTTTGAATTTTTAAGACATTTCAGCATGAAAATGTCAATTGCGTGATTCGAAATTAACTGACAAAAAATTATCTCGTTTGATTGTAATATTTGATTTTTTTTTAAATTGAATATTATAAAATTAATGAAAAATGACTATTCATTACAAATATTAATTACATTAGATATATGAATGAAAGTTGCTTGTAGATATTTTTGTTCTGTAAGTTTCGCTTCGAAGATGTTATACGATGTCGAATCGTAAAACGTCAAACCTAATTTGATGTATTTGTTGATTAAAATATAATCTTAATAAAGTAATGAAATTTATATATCTCTTGAAACTTTACACTGAGAAAAATAAGTATGTAAAATATATATGCTTATTACGTTACTTTGGATTCATAAGAGACAAACCGTAAAATTTATCATATTTAACGGACAAATTTAAGCTTTTTAAAAATCGTAAATTTTACGATTCGCCGTTTAGTAATTCAAATTATTATTACAAACGTTAATTTTTTATATTGAATTTTGGTATAAATGTAATAAATATTTCAGATATCGGAAATTAATTAAATATTTATCACTGTAACTATTAAACATACACAATAATTAAATATACACGGAGAAAACGTTTTATCAAAAAATACTATATTTACTACTACACCTAGGATGAGGCTTTTAAAACTGAAAATAATACTCTTTATTACTGTATAGATTACTATATAATATAGTAATTTTTCGTAGGGTGTCTGCAATACTCAAATTCAATGTAGTAAAATCTTTATTTTCAAAAACTCCATCTTACGATTAGTAGTAAATATAGTAATTTTTGATAAAAAGTTTTCTCCGTGTATAATTATTACGATCGGGTGCATCAAATAATATAAAAATTGTATTCAAACTGCATTTTGTAGACCGATCGAGAGTCAGCAAAACTGATTACCTTCGTAAAAACGATTTGCTATCGATATACAATATTCGCGATCGTCGTTCATGAAAGTATGATTTACGTTATTGAACGATTGTTTCTTTGAAACAATGATTCATTAAACCCAAATGAAAATCGTTAAGTTATCCGGTGCAGAAGGACTAATTCCGACAGGCGCGTTGTTATTTAGAATCCGAAAAGAGATCAACGAACAGAAACTGAAAAGATCATAGAATTGCAAATCACGAGACTGCATGTTTTACATGTTATTTCAAAAGTATTCTCGCTAGAAAGGAAGACAGAAAGCATCCGATTTGCTATACTCGGCCGAGAAGAGTGACTCACGATCGTTTGTAAGTGGCGGTCTGATTTTTCGAGTTCTTTGATCCACGGTTTCAGATTCAGAGAATCCTTTCTGAATAATATGACATATTTTTTTCTGTCGCATTGAAACATTCAAAACAATATTATGCGAAGTGGTCTTCCAAACGCGTGTATGCTTTATATATACAATTATACACTGTATCACAATATAAACAATGATTAATTACATTTCTTTTATAGTAATCAATGATAATGGAGGTATACATACGTGTAAAAATATATATTCATGAATGGACGAATGTTTTCGAGACGAAATAATCATTTTGATAAATACAATTTATGTATTTCTTGATTAATATTTATTTATATAATAATAATAATAATAAGTAGCTGTATTTAAACCTTTGGTTTAATAATTAAATTGTTTATACATAATATTATACATAATCAAATAAAAATATTTAAGTCACATATTTACAGACTCACAACGTGTATACAATATAAATATAGAAAGTTAAAATTTAAAATTAAAGTTAAAGTACAGGAAATAATATATATATATATATATATGAAAAGTAGTGTTTGAATTATATATTGTAATTGTAATTAAATAAATAATAATCAAAATAAGAGTGACCAAAATGTCATTATCCTTTTCGTCCATTTAAATTTGGAAATCAAAAAGTTTATTGAAATATAATTTCAATTGTATTAATTTGCATTTAACATTGATCAGAGAAACAATTAAAATTTCTTGAACTATTTCATAAATAATTGCAAAACCGTATTACGACGATATATTGAAGACAATTTGAAAAGCAATGCGGCAAATTCGAATGTATTGCACCGAAATAACTTTGCGAATTTGATTTGAAGAGGATTAAAAAATATGGTCTTGGAATTGGTTTTGGTTTGAAATGACAATTTTCAAGGGCATAAATTGACCGCGCAAACAACCACTTTGCAGGCGAAGGATTTTTCGTCCGCAAACGTATATAAATCATAATTCAATCGGGAGGAATTAAAAACAATGATGCATAAATTAATTTAGTAAGCAAAATGAGCTCGTCATTGATTTGTAAAAAGTTGTTATTCTGATTATGTGCGAGAGTTGAAATTGCATATAAAAATACGAATATTCGTGTCTTGGTTCTCATCGGGAGCCTCGCATCGTCGTAGTTCAACGACACTTATAAAGGGCTCCTTGTTAATCATAATTTCGTGGAATTTGAGTTCTAAGACAACAAAAGCGTTGCCGGAAACGAAGAAGATTGTCTCGTCCATATTCAATCTGACTCACGCAAAAGGAGCAAAACAGTTTACTACCAATTTCAAAATAAACAACGATTATAGGTGTTGTAAACGACCGCGGTTTATATATGCAATTGAATGGGGTTAATTGGGACAATGAATACAAAATCAGCAATGGCGAACGCGCAGAAAATCATTCGCCAAGAAATGCAGAAAATGCTTTCTTTTTTTTCACTTAACTATGGTTTGATATAATTTTGTATCGCGTAACAATTGCTCATTGAGAAAAAAAATATTTAACAATTTACTATATAATATATCAAAAGTGGACGACACGTGAAAACACAAAAAATGACTACATTGTATATTAAAATTTTCTACATAAACTTGAATATATTATTATGTGCATTGCCAATTTTACTACATTATATAGTTATTTTTCTTGTATTTTCACGTATCATCCACTTTTGATATATTATATAATAAATTGTTAAACATTTTTTTTCTCAGTGTTTACGTTCTCGTTTTAGGACATATATTTGTAATTTGAATAACAAAATATTTAATATAGATTGCAAAAGTGGTTTTGGGACTACTTTGTTAGACATTTTGTTTTTATTTTTGATTATCGTTGTATTTTTATTATATATCGCAGATTTTTTTTTGTTCAGATGGTAAACAAATGATTTCAAAAGAGACCAAATTATAAAATGACTATTTTTAATCAAATTTGAAATTTTATAATTGATAAAATTGTCAGCACAATTCATTTTTACAAAAGTAAATATATATCATTTAAATATTAAAGTTTTTCAAGTTATATTTTTGTTGACAATTGTCATCTAAAAAAATTATTTTGTTGTATTTCTAATTAACTTCGTATGTTAATGAACTGTTTATAATAAATTATCCAATTGGTGATTTTTACAAAATCATTATCCTGCGTTTTTAAATATTTTTATTCCGAACGATATATACAGTATTTTTCATTTTTATAAAGTGATGAAATTTTAAGAAATAGCGAATGCTAATTTTTAAGATATTTGTAATTCATCTATGCGTGTTACAACTTATTTATGTAAGTTCCGATATAAATTATGTCAAATTATATTTATCATGAATGGGTGGAAATAAACCCTAAAATAACCCTTTGTACTAAATACATATACACATAGCAAATGAGGTTGCGTCCCTATTCAAAGTAGATTTATTTCTAAATTATGTCTAGTTAGAATTAATCAATACCCTCAATCTTTAAATAATGAATGATACATGAACAAATATATATGTTACCAAAGTTCTTATTTACTGTTAATTATTAATTTGATGGTTCCAAATATTTCACTGTTTTCTGAAATTTCATTCAACATGCATTATAATCAGATAAACTAACAAAATCAAAATAACTTTGTTATCAAACTTCCCAAGTAGAAATTTCACAAGTAACTC
>JABFQC010003470.1:0-14059 GCA_022817085.1 Psilanteris sp. ZL-2020 | reverse complement strand
GAATAACAAACCATTCTCTTTTTAACAACTTCAATGTTTAATACAAAATATTACCCTTTAAAAAGTAATTTTTAAGTTCTGCTCGACGTGTCTCTGCGCTACTGTTAAGAACAGTAAAATTTTCTGTTATATTTCTCGCAGTATATAATAATTTTATATCTTAATTATTAAACTACAAATACCTTATTGTATCAATATGAAATTACTTTATTGTAATTCGTTAATTATTTGCTGTTTTTGCATTATGACACAATTAAAAGTGTCACTGACTGCATCAAATATGTTTCTCAGACATGCAAATCTTCTAACAAATTATTCCCAGTGGTTACAATTTTGTGTCCAGTTTAGACATTGTTTGGGTTGATTGAAGAATTTTAATAATGATTTACTTGCCCAATCATTTTCATAAATTAATTTCATTAAACCAAGAACCAATAAATTGATCCAAATCTGTTTTGTTTGTGCAGATTGATGTTTGCAATGAACAGCAGATGACTGTTAGCTGAGCTGAAGCTCATCTGTTCATAATATGAGCGAAGTAATAGCGGTATCGGTACCCGCCAGCGGACCGACACGACAGGAAAGCGTAACACACATTAAAAGGCACAAACTGGCAAGCTGTAATGTTCCTCTTGTTCACGGTAGACCAAATCCACCCTCCAACACACGCAACAGATTAACGACGCATCAGAGAAATCACAGTTTAGACTTCAGGTGAGATTCGTTTAGCTTTAATAATCACAGACATAGAAATCAATCATCGCAAGAACAATTGCAATCCAAACATCGTGTCTGAAAGATTTTGTAGCATTTCACTAGTTTTATAGAAGAAAAGTTTTTTAATAATAGTAGTGGTAATGTTAGTAATAATGGTATTAATCTACAAATTTTTTACATTATGTTACATTAATAGATGAATTAGAAATCGGAGCATAATTATAATTATTATTAATAAACTGACATTATGCTTGTTCAGTAAACATATGTTTATATTAAATATGATAATAATAACATTAAACAAGTTAGACTTTATATATTACATCAAATATAATATTTTAAAAGTATAAAACTTGCATGCAGATTTTTATATTCAAAATGCAATGCAGTTTGGAATTCATAATTAAAATAATGTTCATTTCTATGTGCATACTTAAAAGATATTTTTATAGTTCTTGGATATACGCATATGAAATATTTCACTAATTTCAATTATTTCCTTATAAGCAAAATTATTTATACTTTAAATATGCAATTATTATATAAACGGATATAAATGCAAAATATGCAATAGAATCAATTCATTTAGTCATTTCATATCTGTTAGATACATTTTTTATTTGGTACTATAAATTCACATACATACATACATGCAAACATACACACGAATAATTTATTTAGTTATTTAACATTAAAAACTACAATAATTTATATATATATTAGTATCATTTTATTTTTTATTTTAAATTTTGATATTTCATTACAGCTTTATAAAAATAAATTCATCTAATGACATAATATTCACATAGAAGTTTGAAAAATGATAATGAATTAAAATTGTATATAAAAAACGCAAAATAATAAACAGGATATGTATTATGAACTGTATTCATTTTGATTACTAATAACCCTTTCAAAAACGTTATGATACATTTAAAATGATTGTAAAAATAATATATATAGTATTATTTAAAAAAAATTATTATTCAACATTTAGTTGCATATGAAAATTTTGTTTTTTGTTCAGTAATCTTCAATTCGATGAATTATTTCTTTATAGGTATTACTTGAATAAGGAAGGAATATAGATTCATCACTTTGAAGGAATTAGTGACATTTAAGTCGAAAAAAGTAAAGTACACAATTTATCCTCATTTTCGCTGCTAAATCGTGCTTTTCTTTCATATCAGACATTATTATTGTTATTATCAGTAAATAACTTTAAGGAGGCCCTTTGCGCCTAGCCAAAGATCATTAGCATACAAAAGCCATTGTGTTTCCACAATTCCAAGTGCCAAGTCACTTTTTCTTTCACAAAAGTAAGGTTGAGCACCTTTTCCAGAATGCACACAAACTACTTTTTTTTTCTCTCAGATCATCTTTAATTTATTATATTGATATAATATTAAAAATGTAACTGATTTCTAGTTCCATTTTTAATATTAGAAAATTATGGTATGAAAAGAACTATATCATATAATATAATACTATTTGATTAGTAAGAGAAATATAAAATTATATTGTTAAGTAACTATTTTATTGTATGGATAGTATATAGACTGAAATATATATATGTTCAAACAATACTGATCACTAAATATTATCAATCATAAATAATTTAAATGAATCGTTTATAAAGTTTTAATTGCAAGATATATTTGATAAATTAAAATAAAAAATGATTCATGATTTATTTAAGGTGTTTCGTTGTATTTTAATCTATTATATATTATCTTTCGTTTTGGTGATAATTAAACATTTATTTGAAAAAGTATAATTGTATGATTCTTCTAGGTCAATGGGTATATTATTACCCCCAGTGCCACAAGCAAATGTTACGACTCTGACTCTACATCACCGGAATCGGAGTCTTGATTCTGCTTTACAAAGAATTCCAGAGGTGGATGTGACTCCGAGTCCAGAATGTGAAACAAATCCGACAGCACCCACAGCTAAAATTGTATCTTCAAACAAGACTCGAGAACGCGAAGACCTCGTGAGTCTTGGTTCAGACGATTCTGGAATCCTTTGTGGTTCAGATAGTGGTGCTAGCGATAACGTCAACGCTACCACAAGAGAATCTAGCGTTGATCATCTCCATAGCCGTGAGAGTTTAGACTCTTCAATATCACAAGTAATATTTTATAAAATAATATTAAATTTAACATGCATATTATAATATATATGGTAATAATATCTATTAAACTGATTGCTTCGATAAGATAATTAATTCAATGAAACAATAAAATATGTAACTAATTCCGAATAATTGAGGAAATCTTGAAAAAATATTTATTTAATTGTAATATCTCCTTATTATTAGTATATTTTGCTTAATTAGTCCTCACCTATCTTAAAATATCTTAATATATAATTAAATTAATATTATAACGTTTGATAACAATAAATAAATCATTAAAAAATTAATATGATTTTACAAACATTAATATTTCAAAATTATATATTTTAATGGGGTTAAAAAAGTATAATTCTATAAATAGAAATTTAATATTTATTTAATAGAATATAAATAGGCAAGACAGTGTAGTAATACTTCTTGTTTCTGTTCATAAGCTTCTCATTATTTTGTAAATCTTGCTATAGAATATATAACAATTTATTATATTTAAATAATTGTAATAATTTTATAACAAAACTTACTAGCAATACTTGTTTTTCTTTAATTAATACTGTATTAAATACTATAAGTAAATTTATTTAAAAGTGGATGCTATGAATTATAATTTCTATTTCTTAGTATATATTAAAACCAAGTGCATTCATTTTTCTAATACAGTTAAATATAATAAAGTTAATAAATATATATTATAAATAACAAGAAAATATTTAAATATAAAACTAAAATTTCAGTAAATATTTGGAAAATATTGATTACAGGCAGGAGACATGGATTGTGTTGATGGAATTGATGTCGATGACGGTTTAACGAAAGATCCATTAAGTTCAGACGAAGTAGATTGTGCCAAGCTTGAAGTCATGGAACCTAAAATATTAAATCATCAAGAAGATTTAAATAAATCACTAGATGTAGCTATTTCAAAAACTGATCTAGCTGGTGCTGCAATGACTCTTTGTTGTGGTACAGGACAACCTGATGCTGAACCCAAGAAACAACAAAAACAAATAGAAACCCAGCGTCAAAGGACCAACCAACCGAAAGCATCTGAAGGATGTCTACTCAGACTGTTTGAAAGTCAGGTCTTTGATATGTCTATGGCAATATCTTATCTCTTCAATTCCAAAGAACCCGGTGTGCAAAGTTATCTAGGTAAATTTCTATATTAATTTTTCTTATTGTTATATGCTAAAAAAATGAACTTTATTATTTTTTATTATTTCTTTATATTAAAGTATTATTATTTATCCATTCATGATATAAAAATAATAAACATTAGTACCAGTTTCTGAATTAATTTTAGAAGTGTAAGTAGTAAGCTTTTAAATATGATTTGTGATAAACAAATTTAATGCTGAAATTATGAAAGAAATTAACATGTATTTAGGTTTAAAGGGAAAACTAGACTTCGTATATGTGAAAAAAATGTATTTTTACTTTCTAGGTAACAAGATGTTTAGTTTCCCAGACAGCGAAGTGGACTTTTATTTACCACAGCTGGTTTTAATGTATATACAGTTATATGATGTGACAGAAGTTCTTTATCCATATCTTGTTCACAGGTAATTATATACAAAACGATTTAATGTAAAAAAATTTTACAAAAACCAGTTCAACTTTATTTCATAATATGTAGATTTATCGTATAATTTGTCTTCAAATACTTGTTTTAATTTTTAGATGTAGGCAATCGGCTGATTTTTCATTAAAATGTGCCTGGTTATTAGATGCGTATAGTTCTGATGCTCACTTATCATCAAAAAAGAAATCTCATGGGACCAAGCTCAAAAATCTGATATTATCTGATGAACTTAGGTAAAATAAAAATAAAATCCTAACATTTTTTACTAAATAATCCATTTTTATTTGAATTTAATAAATCTAAGGTATAATGTAAATAGCATATACAAATTATTTTACAAAGAAGTATAAATAATTTTATTATTTAAAATATAAATACATTTAAATATAATCGTTACCATATTATATACTATCTATTTTTATTTATTTAAAATTATTATTTATTAATTTTAATTATCTTGATTTCTTTGAAGCTTCCAGTTTACATAAATTTTAAAAATTATTAATTAATTATAAAATTAAATATATATAAAACAATATTAAATTTAACATTGAACATCTGTTAGTATAATACTTAATTATAAATTATTCATAATTTAAAAGTAAATTGAATTTCTTTAAACTAATTTATAATAATCTATACAAAGTATAGCTTTATTTTCTAAAGCGTAAAATGATTCTTGCAGGCCAAAAGGAAACGAATTAAATAAACGTATTTCCGTGTTACAAATACCCTCGTTACCTCCCCTATCTTCTGCTCAAGGCGTTTCATCTCCTAACAAGAAAACTCACCAAAGATCCCAGTCTGATGCTACTGGACTATTTCAATCCCTACGCCGAAGCCATTCTGGTATGCGTAAAATAAATAATATTCAATTATATTATATTTATACAAACAAACTATAATACTAAATTATAAACTTTAATATATAATATATAATATAAAATTCTACTTTATTAAATTTTTGTATACATTCATAAACTTTTATTGTAATGCATTTATTGTAAATAATGGTTTCAAACTTAAAAATTATATGTTTATACTTTGCATAAAGGTTCAGTAAATAAAGTTAGTCTTGGAGACCTCAGTTCGGGTCGAGCATTTGACAACGGATGTACCTGTTTTGATTCCTGCCAAGGAGTGGTCAATGATTTACGAGGACGAAAAACTGAATGTACATGCAACGTGAGTAATATTACTTTATGATTGCATATTTATTTTGTATTCAAAATGTCACGCATAAAATACATTATAAGTTGAAAAGTTCATTTTCTGATATAAAATGCAAATTTAAATATACATATACATAGTTTTTATACTACATATTTTATTTATTATTGATTAATTTAGGCACCTCGACTAGCTCCAGAATTGGAATTTATTCGAGCTTTGATATCGATTGGTAAACTTCTGGGTAGTATACCTACGAAGGAAAGCAAAACAGTGCAATTGGTTGCGGAATTGAACACTTTAAATCTAAACCTGCCTGCGAGAGTATGGCTCCCGCTTCATTCTACTGTGCCACATCATATTGTGAGGGTACCACCGCAATATGCGGCAGTCCTAAATAGTAAAGATAAGGTATTTAGATCATTACAATATAATCTTATAGATTTTAATTAAATATATTCTATTTATATAATTCTAGCTTATAACTTGAGCTTTTAATAGTTAATATATCATATTAACACAAAGTATGTTTATTGTATTAAATGTAATTACTATAAGTATAAAAACCTTGACATATAAAAATAAAAAGTATAATTAATAACTTTTAGGCTCCATACATAATTTATGTGGAAGTTTTGGAGGTAGAGGACCTATATACCTCACCAGTGCCAACGAAAATAATAGGTAGTTCCTTAAGACACACCAAATCAGAAGAAAACTTAACTGGTGGTGAACAATCTAGTACATCCGCACAATCGAGCATAGCCAGTGCAAATGTCAAACAAAGTGTCACTCCAACAGCAGTTAGGCAAACTCCTAGCAAAGGAATTTCATATCCTTTGAGGAGTTGTGACATTGCATTTAATTTTCCTGATGATGATGCTAGTGATTGCTGGAGTCAGGAAGATGATGAAATTACACAACAGGTAAAATTGAATAATTTTCAAAAATAACGTTTTATTATTTATTGCACAAAAGTTTATGATGTATTGCAATTGATTTTTATTAAATAGAATTGAAATATGAGTTATCATAATAAAATTAAAGCATATAAGTTTTATTCATAGACATAAACATTTATTTGATATAATTTTTTATAATTAAATAAATTGTTATTTGTATACATTATCCGTTATATATTTTATAACGATTTTTAAATTTTATTTTTGGATTCATAAATAATAATTTTAAAAACTAATACTTTTTGATTTTTATTAAAGTACCTGCTGTTACGAAAACCTAAAGATAGAGATACAATATCCCAGCTAAGTCAAGAATCTTCAGATAGTCGAGAACCAATATTTGTACCCGGTGACATAAAGAGGCGATTGAGCGAAATGGCTGCAGCCCCAAGAACAACTTTCCATCATGACCCAGAGGATCCATCAGCTGCTGTACTCAAAGAGCCGTGGGAACTTCAACAAAAGAGAATCCGTTCATCCAGTCCATATGGTCATTTAGCATCTTGGCGTTTACTTGCTGTAATAGTCAAATGTGGCGATGATCTTCGGCAGGAATTAATGGCTTCACAATTACTATCAATGTTGCACAAAATTTGGCAAGAAGAAAATGTGCCACTTTGGCTTAGACCTTACAAGTTAGTTTTTTTTAATGAATATCTATTACGATTAATTAAAATGTAATAATTATTTGATGTTATATATTCATATTATTGTTTTTTAAACATAATTTCTTTATTAACAATATAGCAAACTACTAACTTAAATCTATTTTAAATTTTAATTTAGTAGCAGTAAATTATAATAGATAAATCATTTTTTAAAATTAAAATATTATTGATTTTATTATATTAATCATCAATGATTAATAAACAAAAACAAAAGGTTTCTTACATTTTAATTATATATAACACAAATTTTTAATTATATGAATGTTAAAATAAAAACATTTAATTTAATTATATTTCAGAATTCTTTGCTTGTCGAATGATAGTGGTCTTATTGAACCAATTCTTAACACAGTTTCTTTACATCAAGTGAAAAAACATTGCCAACTGACACTCCTACAGTATTTCGAACGAGAATTTGGTCCTACAAATTCCGAACGTTTCATAATCGCACAGCGTAACTTTGTGCAGAGCTGTGCTGCTTATTGTCTTGTGAGTTACTTGATTCAAGTAAAAGATCGGCATAATGGCAACATTCTACTACATAGTGATGGTCATCTGATCCATATAGACTTTGGTTTTATTTTATCTACGTCGCCGCGTAATTTAGGCTTCGAAACAAGTCCATTTAAGCTCACGCCTGAATTTGTTGAAGTGATGGGCGGCAATCAATCTCCAATGTTCCAAGAATTTAAAACTCTACTATTGCAAGGGTTAATTGCTGCTCGTAAACATATGGATAAGATGGTTAATCTTGTCGAAATCATGTTATCAGGTAATTAATTTTATAATCAGCTTTATTATAAACATGTAGTTTTTATTAAGTAAATTTAATAATTAGATATATTATTATTAGATTTCAGTTAAGTACTTTCAGTGTAATACATATTATTTATTATAAACAATTTGAAGTTCTATGTAATAGAAACTCATTTAAACGAACATAAATTATGTTAATATGCAATTATTATAATATATATAGTTGTAAAATATACTCTGCAATTTTAGTTTAATTCATATTAATTAAATATATTATAAAAATAATATTTATTTTCAATATAAATGTTAAATAAAAATCTTTTATATACATTATTGAATTAAGGTACTTTTTTATATTGAACATAATAGATAGTTTATAAAAATTACAATTTTAGGTTCACAATTACCATGTTTTCGAAGTGGTGGTGTAGCTACTGTCCAAGGTTTGAAAAACCGATTCCACTTAACTCTCACGGAAGATCAATTACGCAGACACGTTGACGATCTTGTGGAGGGAAGTATTCACTCTTGGTCCACAAAACTTTATGATCGTTACCAATACTTTGCCAATGGCACACTATAATTTATTCTTCGAGTTCCTTCTACACTTGGGTTATCTGCTACATTAAAATTCTCGTATTTTTGATCAAATAAAACTCACATAATCAAAACCTAAATGTTGCTTTTTTTAAGTGACACGGGAATCGACTAATATGACTATTGTAAATAAAATTATGAATTATCTTGGTTAGACTGATACGCATTTGTACATATATTTTTTCAGATACGTTATAATTTTTTTAATCTTTTATTTTAATTATGTTAGTAGAGTAGGAATTTGTTCTTAAAAACATAAAAAGCGAGTTCTTAAAAGTGTGGAAGGAACAATATTTATTTTTAATGTGCCTCGAAGAACATCGCTTGGTAGCTTTTTGCGCAGACTTATTGATGGGTGCATTGTTGTTGCATTGTCGTTTTTTTGTTATTTTCTAAAAAAAAAGAAGCATTGCAAAAATAAAAATCAGATTTTTTCTGTTTTCTTGAGAGACAAAAATAATCCATCTTTAGATTTAAAAATCTTGTATGCAAAACATGCCACACCTACAATTTTGTACACTGCGATGCTATAAGAAAGCCGACTGACTTATTTAACATATAATCGCTAATTGTTATAGTGCGATCCATTGTATGTTTTCGAAGCGCTTTGGTATCGATCGTTGCGATGATTAGTGGAAAAAACATTTTCTTATCTAATTATTCTACTTTAGAAATGTGAAAAAAATGGTTCGAAGAAAGTATTTTGTAATTATTTAAACATTTTTTTCACGAATTGCGCAGTCTTATTAAACGACAGAATTGTTAAATTATATCGAAGTTATAAATACTTTTTGGTATAGATTTTTTATTGTCAATTCATAATTAATTTGACAACGTTGCTGATATTATACAGCATTTTTCAAATGTTTTATATTATTTAATTTAATACAAATAGTAAATGTTAATATACAATTTGACAACTTTATTCGTCGATCAAACATACCGTTCAAAAATTTAAATTTATTGAATTTATTATTTTATAAAAATTTGTTTAGTATGGCAATTCCACCGTAACTAAAACTGATGAGTGGTTTATTATATAAATATTCAGAGACTTTTAAATTTATCTAAAATTTCATGTGTATTTTATCTCGTGAAGAAACTAGATTCTATAGATATGGAATTCATTTTGTCATATTAAGTTATATTTCTGACTTGTTAAGAATAAAAGTATTTTTATTTTTTAGATATAGATTTAGTTAATTTTCTACATTTTTCAATGTCTACATCCAAGTTAAAACACAGCCTACCTTAATCAAAAGATTATAATTTAATTTTATGTCTTGTATTTAGTTATTTATTTAATTTTTTACGTTAAAATTTATTTTTTGTAATAAGTAATTCAGAAGTAATTAACTAACTTAACCCAATTTATAGATAAAATATTTCTACGATTATGAATAAAGCAGATTATACATTATTTCTACTACAAGATTAATTTCATATATATTGTCTTTGTATTTATTAACTTTGATTAACATTAGTAATTTAGTTTTGTAAAGAACACTTTGATATTTATCGGGCACCCAATCTAGCTGTCATTTCATTAACAGTGTTAAAGTTATGATTCTAATTTTCACAGGTTATGGATAATTCCTCTAATTCTATTGTCTTTGAATATCTTTGGATAGAATAATAATTTTTAATGCATTTATTGTTCTTCTTAAGACTAAATGCAAGTCTACAAATAGTTTCACATAACTCTAAATTATTTATCCAACTGTTTTTATATATATCGCTCTTCATATTGCTCAGGCTAGACCACAATTCATTAAAAAATAGCACCAAATAGTTGTAATCTTGTGAAGACGTTAAATGTTTAATTAGCAAACCGTCATCGCTGAAAGTATTATAATGTAAATTACGATGAAATGATTATTTTCATTTACATTAATTATAAATTCATTTTAAATGAAAGTTCTAGAAATTACTCGTATAAAGTTTAATGTGCTATTTTATAGTAACATTTATATTGTCCATATATTTTAATTCAAAATGTTTAAAAAACAATGTCAGTTGTTCGAAATAATTCAAAATTTTCAATATTTAATCCTCGAGTATTTTTAATGTTATAATGATATGGAATACGTCGAGAAGAATAAAAGTTGACTGTAAAATTATTTAATTTAAAAGATTGAGGTCTATCAAAATTCCAATTTTTTAATTTGATTCTTTAATTGAAAAATGCATCATAAACTGCGTTGTTACATTTAAAAAATTACACTAAACTATTACTCGTGAGAAAACAAAAATCTGAAAAATTCTGTTTTCACCGAATAATGTAGTTAAAGAAAGATAAATTTATTTGTTCAACATGGAAGCTTTAATATTTAAACAATAATTATTTTGTGCAAATATAAAATGACTCATAATATAATACTTTTTCTTTCAATAATAGATCATGTTTAGTTTAACATAGTTTTTTGTGCAAATGTTTTAAATTTTTATCATATTTATATATATTGGAAAAGAAATAACAAAAGATTTGTATTAACAGATAAAGATCTGTATTCGAAGAATATAGGAAATTGATAGCATACATATATTTCCACAAAATAGGTAAATCACCATGTCGTAGACATTATTTTATAAATCGCTTGTTACATTGAAGAAAGACTTAAAAATTGAAAATAAATGTGTGTGTGTGTATATATATATATACATTCATGTAAGCTATATTAGATTAATCCTTTGACGAGGAAACGTCTGTTGTTTCATGTGAGATTTATTAGATAAATACTGTTGCTTGGAATTGTAATTCAAATATTGACGATTTCTAAATCGAAAATAAATAACTTTTTACGCTTTGATCAATTTTATGTAAAATGTTATATTTTATTCCTGTTGAGGATGACATTTTAATATGCGTTATCGGTATATTAAACGTTTAAATATACCAATAAGACATTGAATTAACAAATGAAGTATAAAATTGGCCTTGCTTGCAAACTTATGAGGACTTACAATTTTCCCCGTCCATTATTAATACGAACATTTTTTAAATAAATTTTAGATAAGGATAATAATCCTTTACTCCTAATTCTTCGATATAATTAAATATACATATATATAAATATATATAAACTATAAACATGAAACTTATTAAAATATACATTAATATATAATAACAATTACTGATTATACCAATCTCGAAACTCGATTCAAAATTTAGATATTTAAATGTCTTAATCGACATCTCAATTTATATGTAAAAATTATTAAATTATTATCAACTCCGACCTCAATTATGAATTATTAAATTAATTCAAAAAACACTGTTCTCCATTTACGTATAAAACATTTAATTTAAATAAATTGATTAAATTGACAAAACAATATTTTTTAACATGCTTTAAATGCAATATTAGAATACTTGCATATACACGATATATGGATTTTAGAAATAAAATCTATTAAATTTATATATCCATTTTTAAAAGATTATGACTGTAGATTTAATTTATCTTATTAATTGATACATATCGCGTAAAAATTTTGAAAGTATGTAGATATTTAATCTAATAAAACATTTTTTCACGTTTTACAACGATTATTTAATTGTAAATATGTACTTTCCAATAATCAGTATATAAAATCATCGCAACGACGATAATACCCACAAGTGCATGTGCATTTTTAGCGAGTGACTGATTTTACAAAACGAGGTGATTTTTCGAAGGTGCCTTCTGCGTTACAAGAACAGAGGATCACGAAAGAAATAATTAGAAGTTTGTATGAATAAAAGTATGAGCTCACGTATGTTTGTGCGTTTGAAAAATAGTAAGAGCGACAGAGTGAGGGGGTGGAAATGGAAAAACAAAACTGTTCGATTTTTCTTCGATCAGGACAATCCGTTCTCTGTAAATACGCGTTGGTACGTAGCTAGTTATTGGCGAAGTATAAAAATAAAAAAACGCTATTGAGTCCCAAAACAAAGTTTCCTAATCGAATAATCTTTTGTACTCGAGAGTTTGTGATTTGGAAACATCAACCTATAATGGGAGATGAATACTCAACAAAAAAAAAAAAAAAATCCAAGAAAAAAACTGAAAAATACAAAATGAAAAAAAAAAAAAAAAAAAACAATACAACAAAAATACATTTCCTACTTTATATACAGATAATTGTAACTATTTAATATGATAGTTTATTCTGAGGTGAGATTTTTAAATTTGTCATCTTTTTTTTTACATGTTCTGTCATCATAAGTTATTTCGTGTAGCGTAGATTATTGCGTTTGGCCGACGCAAGAAGCTCGCATGGAATTGCGTTTGTCCTTCATTCTCGTTGCTCAAGTACGTATAAGAAAACGCGTTGGTTTTTTTACAATAAAAGAGCACGAAATTTGTATTTATTTGTTATATTAGTTTAGTCGTGGGATTATTTATTACAATTTTATTTAACCGACTACTCGACTACTGTACAAAACGAAAGGTAAAAGTTGACATTCTGATTCTCGCGTCTGCCAAACGAGTTTCGGTTTTCTGGCCACGCTCATCAATAAAAAGAACCGTGAGAATTTCGCGACCAAAAGACCGAAATTTCTGCCAAATAAATTGTAAATATTGGCTATGCGACGCTAAAGCTAGCAATGCGCGTTTTCAGTGTACGTTATTCAATTCATAAGTGTAAATATAATGTAATTTTCATTACCGGGAAGAGACGAAACAAGCAATGTAAGTTTTCAAACTCTTCGTTGAAGCGTGAGAAAAATGATATCGGTCACAAACTTCCAAGTGTCTTATCTTTCCAATATTCCTATTGCCGTTCTCTCGTAAACGAACGAGCAGTTAGTTAAAGTCAAATCGAGGGAACTTTTCAATTTGCAAATTTTTGTAATGATCTTGTTTGGTTTCTTGTGACCCGGAAATCTCATGCTCAACTGACTCGTTTTTGTTGCAGTCATCGTCGCTAATTTCGTGATTACTCATGTCGAGTCAAAGCAATTGCCACTCAATTTCTATTCGTCTGTTTTTTGTGCCTCGTCTCTATTGGTACGAATGACTTATATTCTCTTTGCCGTTCTGCAGAAACAAATGTTTAATTCATCAATGTACTACGGCATAGACTTCACGAGTCATAATAAATTTGTAAATATTAATAAACAATTTAAAAAATTATGAATGTGTTTTATTGAGTTGTACATTGGTTAGCATTGTCTTTAATATGTATGAATAATATATACACTGTATAATAGTACAGTGTATAATATATAATATTGCAAACTATCAGAAATTAATAATTACCTGATTAATATTTTCATAATTATTTATTATAAATTAAAATAATAACAAGTATTATTATACATATATACGTTTATAATAATTATAAATATTCACAAATTATAAGTATGATTAAGAAACATAGGCATATAATAAAGTTATATATTATATAATTATTAAAGTCTATTTAACTTAATTTCCTTTGTTATTACTTGAAACCTGAAATAAGATTTCAAACATACATTTTC
>JABFQC010003469.1:0-14060 GCA_022817085.1 Psilanteris sp. ZL-2020 | reverse complement strand
GTATAAGATATTTATTCGGTATTTAAATGCATTGCGTGTAGTTTCCACCATATGTTACTATCAGTGGTGAAGGTATTACAGTTAAGATTTACGACTTTAAGTTCTGTCGTTGCAAATACTAGACTAACCGTATTATCACTAGACATTGGGTATTTGGTGGCTACAAACAAGGAAAAGGCAATATCTTTGTTATACCTATAACGTCATTATTAATAAATTATGAAATTATAAATTTAGTTTTGATATGCGGCATTGATAATTTTGATTTGTTTGTATTTGTAGTGTGAAATACAATTTGCAAAATTGTATGATCCTTTGGGTTGGTGCTCACCCTTATTACAATCCTTAAAAATGTTTATTACAATCCTTATGGTAGCAAAAAATTGATTGAGACGAGCAATTACGATTATGTGACCCACCAATCGTGCGAATTAGTTGATGAGATGAAGATATCGAATCGTCATTCAATACTCCGTTGGTACTCTGTTGTGACCCGCGCATGAACTCCGTCGAATTAGTGGGATTTTCCGATGCATCTACAATAGTATATTCTGCGGTGATTTACTTACGTTTGACAGACGAGTCCAACACCAAGCGAAGCACACTGCTGATAGCGAAATCAAAAGTTGCACCGTTGAAAGTATTGATCATACCGCGATTGGAACTTTGTAGTGCGTTACTTCTCAGTAGTTTATTAAAGTACGTCCGTTCATTGATAAATATTCCAATTTCTGCAATACATTGTTATACTCATTCGAAAATATTATTAGCATGGTAGCAAAAACCACCGCATACATGAACAACTTTCGTCGCTAATAGAATCGCGATCATTTAAAATAAACAGTCTGATGCCAAATGGCATCACGTCCGTTTACAAGACAACCCTGCTAACCTTAACTCTTACGGAATTTCTGCAAAATCACACTAATATAGAGAAAAGATCAAAACCTACACATAACTTCCTAATTATATCAGCACCGCGGACGTAATAAATAAGTTTTCATCTTGGGCTAAACTCGTTCGAGTTATCACCTTCGTTTTACGCTTCATTAAGGGAGGGTTCTTTTACATTTTTTTCAAAAAATCGACTGTTTCTTATTGCATAAATCGAATGCTATAAGTGTCTAGAATATGTGGATAAAATGATTCTGTGATCAGCGAATTAATTCCGTTGCTATATGGCTCTGAACTGACACGTCTCCCGAGCGCTGAGGACCGCTCAGGCAATAAGTTCGCCGCGCGCTCCACAAGGAGTTATCGCACCGCGACTGAAGGTGATTTTAGTAGTGTAGATTCATATTATAAGTGGCATTCTCGAAAACCCTTGTGGACAAAATTTCATAAAAATGAATTGAAATCACTTTTTGGCTGTCATTTTACATTTGTCAAATTTGATCTGAAATTTGTTTTCAGCAACTCCAATAACCCTTATATTCAAAGTTTCATTTAAATTGATATATATTTTACTTTTTTGGTCTCACATATTGAAACCGTTTCCAAAACATCATTTCCAGAAGCCGCCATTTTGGTGACATTTTTACATCAGACGAAACCTAAAAAATTGAATTCTATCCGCTTCAAACTTATTTGGATGAAAAGGTGATCATTCGAGTAGGTGGGAGTTTACGACGATCCGACTTACCATATGAAATTAAACATCCGATTGTATGAATGGCAAATTCCAGTTCGGGAATTCTTATGTTATTACCACTCCATCACGATGCATGGCGGAATAAAATTGACTTTACGAGCAATACGTGAACAATTTTATATTAACGCTCGTTTTATATTTTATATTAACGGATAATTAACGCTCGTAATAAAGTTAAATCGATTATCCGTAAATACGTAAGATGCGAATATTATCGAGCCGCAACCACTACTCAACTCATGAGCGATTTGCTAAGCGCCAGATGCGTTCCGTCGTGACCCTTTACGCATACCGGTCTCGATTATGCTGGACCAGTTCACGCTTCGTTCCAGCCCTGGTCGAGGAATTAAGATGACGAAAGGATGGATTGCAATTTTCATTTGTTTTCCTACGCCTGCGATAAAGTTAGAAGTCGTGTTCGATTATTCAACAAATACATTTTTAGCAGCATTTGATCGATTTAAATCACGACGTCGAATGCCGATCTGTTGATTACATATCGATACTCATTAAATAATTTATCCATACAGATGCATATCCCCATTTTCAACGCGATATTGATAGATCGTGCACCGAGTCGAGTTTCGCAACGGATCCACCATGCCTTGACCAAGAGAAAGATTGAAAGCCTACGTACTGATGCCTCCTATTAAAATCTGGTGTTTGAGACATTACACCTGTACCTGCAGATGTGTTCCCAATTATCGATTTATTGAAGAAAGACATCGTTTTTTTTGTTTTAAAACATCATGGGAGGCCATGTATCGTTTAAACGAACAACGATTTGGTCTAAAATGGCGTACTCGGGACTTCTACTTCTTGTTTTATTAAAATTCTCCACTATCTACGAAACTCAATAAATAATTTTGTGGAATTTATGAAGGGAAAATTAATTTTACTCATTTGTGTTATCGTTATTCATTCTATGTTCGTCAAATTGTACGTGTTTTGAGTCGCATTACCGTCATTGTCTGAATCACATGATATTCGATTCATTCACTTTTATTTTGATACAATTACAACGCAGATGTCCTCGAATTATATTATAGTGAAGATATTCAGACGATATTCGACCGTGTAATGGATACCGCTCGACAGGTTGCATCCGACAGAGATCCTAGTTCCATATATATGTCGCAACCGATGGAAGAGTAACACAGTATCAAAAGAGAAACCTTCAGTTCTATGAGACCTTAGTTACCAGAACTCTTCCTGATGGTCCACATTTACGGTGAAATTGCGGACAAACGGCCATCGACAAATATCTAGTATGGAAACATTCGTATTTAATCGGCAAAATTAAATTGTATTACGATAAAAGGGGAAAACTTGTTAAATCGATTTTGCGTCAGAATTCTATGGAATAAATTAATGTTCGCTAACGTGTCCATGGCAGGCGGATTGTTCGTGATCCGAACAATTATATAAACTTATAATTAATAATAATAATTATATAATTATAACGAGTAATTAATTATATCCTTATTTCAGCTTTGGTCCCTTGATATCCTTGTCACGTCCCTGAAAATTCGTTAATAGCAGCTTTTCACAAATATTTCGCAATTCAAGATTTGTTTTGTTTTCGGAGAAAGCGGTAATGACGTCAAATGACGCTTGTACCGCCTCTCCGCGCGAAACACCTTGCCATGAAGCTAGAATTCTATGTGATGCGACACGCATACACGTACGACATTCTCCGCTAAATTCAAGTCAAAAAACTTCGATCGCGTTTACCTTTTCGTTTATAGATGCGTTCTACATCGAGGATAAGGAAAGCCAACTGACGGATTATATTATTTAACAATATGAAACTATCAACGGTTAGCTTGCATGCAAATTATCAAACTAACATGTGACACCCTTTTGACCCATAATTTGGATCTGAGGTGACCTCGATCTAAATTATTCTTACAGTTCGGTAACCGACTGTTCGTTCGCTTGGAGTCGCAACGCGATGACTCAAAGTACTCGTGTTATTAATAATTTGTTTCATGTAACGCATGTTTAAACGATCTTCGAACGTATACTAAATTAATTACGATCTTGAAACGGTAAAGTTGATACTAATGTGCAACTAATTGCTGTACATCTCGCTGGTATTGTCTTTTTATTATTTACGTAATATGGAATATGTTACATAAAATGTAACAGGTCATGTTACAAATGTTTACCGGTTTGTTATGAGTAAAAATATTTACTATGGTTGAATGATTTTATTGAAATCTTTCAGAAATGGTCTCGGAAAGCTACGAAATGAGACACTTTTCCGCTTTCCCAACGATCATTTTATAATTCATTTATATTTTTAATTCAAACTGATTGTCGAATGCTAATAGCAAGATCATGATATTTTCATTAATTATTTTTGCAGCGAAATTTTACAATTACCATTCGATAATCGCTAAACAATCGTTTAACGATTGTTTAACGATAGTGCAGCGATAAACATAAATATATCGCAAAATAATTGCAAAATTATAAATTATATATGGGGATGCTGGCAATAATCTTGTAATGCCCTAACTGGTTCGAATCTAATAATGATTCGACACCAGTCTGATGAAAGTCTTCCAGTAATTTTAGCTTAATTTTCATTGCTTTAATGTTTTAATTATTATGAATAATTATTTGACATACATATTTCATATATAATTTAATCATTAAACTTATTTTATTTAAAACACACTTCAAACACACATGTTAATGATTAACAATCTTTATATAACTAACTAATATAATCAGATAATTAACAAGTATTAAAAAATAGTTAAAAAATTAATTAAACATATAAATTTGATGATGCTGCATATTATTCTGTATCCTGTAAGATATAAATTATTATATTAATATACTTATTTTTTTGTATAAATATTTATATATAATTTATTATATTAATTTATATACAATTAAGTATTAATTGTATATTTTAATATATTATTATTTAGTCTAAATTTTAATTTTTTAGTTTATATTTTTATAAATCTTGAAATTACTGTGTTATCATCGCAAACTCGCTTTAATTTCTTAGGAGATTCTTGGGAAAAACATGATTTTCTTTTGGCATTTGATTTAATTTTATCATTATCATCATCGCTCAAGTCATTATTCTTATTTTTTTTAATTGTAAATTCTAAAAATTTTAATCAAAACAATTTTCAATTAAAATCATTCATTTAATTTTAGTTTTGCGCTACATTTACCCATATAAAAATCAGCATAAAAAGTAACAGAGGCAGTATTGGCATTGAGGGTTAAGTAAAATAATAGTAGGCGAGAGTACACAAGGATATGGAAGAATATTGCCACATTATTTTTTGACGATGATCAGCCGATCGTTACCAATCATGTTACTTTTTTACAACATGGTTTATTATAAAACACAAAACTACATATTTTATTAAAGAACTTACACTTTTTACTCTTGCGGCATTGCACATTAAACATACAATCTTAGAATACTCCTTCCTGGTTATTTTTAATGGCTTTTTAACATTTTCGTTCACGAAAACTATTTATTAAATATTATTTTAAATTAGTTTAATTTTATATATATTATTAATATTATAATTAAGAAATAAATTAATAAAAAAATATTTTCAATAATAAATAAACTCTAGTAAACATTTATTAATAAGATTTAAAAATATCTAACTTATTCTCACGGAATATACTGTCATAGATAAAATCAGGAATAGATTCAGTAACATCTTCACATCTTCCAGATATTGACATGTGTTTTATTTTCTTACCTATTATTTTTTCATATAATTTTCTGACCATTTCTGGCGCATCTTTTTTGTATTTACATTTCAATGCCGTTAATTCATATTTTTTTAAATAAATATTTGAACCTTCGCATAATTCAACCTAAATTAAAAATATATACACATTAAATATATAAATTATATTTAAAACTATTATATATAACACTAAGAACTATTATATATATAATAGTTAATGAGGTATGGACAAAATGGGCTGTATTTATTAGGTACCAAATTGTATTATTACTGGGCCAATACCCAATATATATGGCGTGTCGTGTCCATATCTCCTTATTAGCTATTTAATTTGTATATACTATTACCAGTCCACTTGTGGATTTATTTTCAGAAAAATCAGAATTTGATAAATAATTTTGAGTATTTATTTTTTTTTCCGATGCCCATAATAATATTGAATTTAAAAATTCTATATTGTCTGGGTCATTTAAGGCATTTAATAGATTAATATTTTTTTCTGACACTGAAATGAAATGGTTGTACTAAATAATAATATTCAATATATATATAAAATTACAAATTAACAGTAAACAATGATTAAATAATATTAATAATTAAAAAGTGTAATCTAAATTATCAATAACTATACGAACTTCCTATAACTGAATTAGTTTCTTCATTTATACTTATTGATTTGAAGCTTCTTTCGGGTATTATTCCTATGTTTTCTTCAGTTTTTTCACTGTCTTTAGAATTGTTATCCTGTTCATTCAATAAATATTTGTTTTTTTTTTCATTTCAGTTCTTTTTTCTTTCTGCTTCGTTTCTTCCTGTGCTTTAGCCTCCCATTCTTGTCTTTCTTTATGTTGCATTTCATTTCTCGTTATTTCCTCCCTTTCTTGCTTTTTCTTCTCTTCCTTTTGTTTAGCTTCCCATTTTGCTCTTTCTTTTTGTTCCATATCTCTTCTTGTTTTCTCCTCTCTTTCTTTTCTTTTCTTCCATTTGTTTAGTCTTCCATTCTTCTCTTTCTTTCTGTTCTACTTCTTTTCTTATTTTCTCCTTTATTTCTTTTTCTACTTCTTTTCGTATTTTCTCCTCTATTTCTTGTTTTTCCTTCTGATCCCTTTGTTCAGCTTCCCATTCTTGTCTTTCTTTCTGTTCCATTTCTTTTCTGATTATTTCCTCTCTTTCTTTTTTTTTCTTCTTTTCCTTACATTTAGTCATCCATTTTTGTCTTTCTTCTTGTTCTACGTCTTTTCGTATTTTCTCCTCTACTTCTTGTTTTTCCTTCTGATCTGTATGTTCAGATTCCCATTCATGTCTTACTTTCTGTTGCATTTCATTTCTGATTTTGTCTGTTTCTTGTAGTTCCTTCTGCTCCGTTCTTTTTGTTCGATTGCTATTCTCATTAAATCATCTTTTTCTTTTTGTTTTTTTATTTCTAAATCTCTTAACAATTCTGCTTTTTCATTCTTGTCTTTTCTCTTATTTGTATTTTCCTCAATCTTATCATTATTTTCTATTTCTTTATGATCCATAAATATTGTTTTTCTTTGATTATCAACTTCAAATCTATAAATACATTATTAAATTATATTATAAATTCAAAATTATAATAATAATTTCTTTTTTAATATTATATTAATAAATATAAATTACGAAAATTATAAAGTAAAATTAATAATACATATTTTTGCAATATTATTTTTATTTTATTTTTCCAATAAAGCAATATTTCTTTTCCCAGCACTATGTTGATAATGCAATTTTGTCTGTAAATGTTTATCATTATTTGCTCTTCTATTAGCACACGGTGTCATATTTTTTAAATTTTTATCTATAATTGATCCATTGATATCTACTTCTATGTTGTCTAAATATTCTTTATTAGCTAAAATTAAAACGTAAATGCATTAAATTAAAAATTATGTCACTTTTAAATAAATTTAAATTAATAACTGAAAAAAGATATAATAATCTGCAGCATCGTATAATTAATTAATATAAAAGAGTGAGATTTAACCAAACATTGTTGCGTACTTTCAAGCATATGAAATAAGGTTATTTTCAAATTTACCGAAGAAAATAAAAATCTTCGAATTAAATGTATAATTGACATATCAATCTACATTTAAATTAAATTTAATTTGTTGTTAAAATTACATTAATATTAAAATTAGATTTAATAATTAATAATAAATAATAAATTTGGTTTTACATTTTGTATGTATTACAATGAACTGTTATGAAATGTAATGATTAAATACAATACCTGATTTCTTAATGACTGTTGCTGCATACCATTTTTTACCCCATTTAGCTTTTGTAGAATTGCCTGAATTTTTAATTTCATTCGCGGAAACTATACTTGTTTCACGCAGATTCGATTCCGTCCATAGTATTAAGTAAAACATTATAAGTTAGTAGTAGTTATTATAAAGGGGCGTTAAACTTACTTATTTGACATATGTCATATCTTCATTATACTTATTTATAAACAAATTGAATATAGTGAAATGACAGAATTCACACTTTACGAATCAAATTTGAAAAATACATATCTATATTGATTTATTTTTAACATTTTTATGAAATATACTATTTTACTATAATTTATATTTAGATAATATTATTCATTTACAATTATATAATTATTTGTTATTTATCAATTACAAATATTATTATAAAATAAATATATTATAAAACATAAATTAATTAAGTAATTCGTATATTCTAATTTAAAATTTGAACGGTTGTTAGGGATCGTCAATGTTTAATTATACGAGTAATAATTAAACAGTCAATTTATAAAAATGTCACACAACATTAACGTTATGAATAAGAAAATGATGGATAATTTTAATTAAGTAATGTAATTAATCAATAAATGCAATTAATCAAATTTAATTTGTTAATTTATAAACATGCCTAAACGGATAAATATTGAAGAATATTCGCGTGCAACATAATACAGGATACGAAAACTAGAAAAAGATAATGACATTTCTCATTATAGTGGGTTAAAATTTATTATATTTTTATAATCAATACAAATGTATTATTGAATTATAGTGTTTTTAAATTGTGCACATACAATGCAAATAAAATGTTTAATTAGATAATTCGCTATCTACTGATTCGTCAAACACGGATGTTAATATACAATCTAGTCATACAAGTAGCCTAGATGAAAATGCGGATAATTTTGAAATAGATACTCAATTAACAACACGGTAAAATCATCATTGATAGTATTTTTCTTATGTAAAATAAATACATTTTTTAAAGTATATAATTTTTTACCTGTAATAATGTATAGATAATTAATAAATAATATATACATTCTCCTTTGTAATTAACTTCAATATTATTTTGTATAATTTTAAAAATTGTGTACAGTGTACACAATACAGTTATTTTTATGCAATTTTTTGCAAAAATATATAGTCCTAAAATGGAATGGCTTTAAAATCTATACATATATCAGTTCTTAGCATTTTTATACTCATAAAAATATTTAACTTACCATGAAATTGTCATAGAATTCTTAAATTCGTATAGATTAATTTAATGATAAATTATCATGAAACGAAGTATATAATATATTCAAAGACTATATAATATATTCAGTTCATTTGATAAAAATCTGTAAATGCATATTATGTAGAATATATACTATATTGGATCAAAATTTATTTTTGCACGCTTTATATTGCGAGTTTTTTTCACTTTTATTTAAATTATGTAGTTTATATGACTATATGTAATAGTGGACCAATTATATAGTAAACTGGCACTATATATTGTGAAAAAAATATTGTTTTGTAATTAATATTCTGGATACTTATTTTATTATGTAATTCATTTAATTAATAATAATAAACAATAATAATCAAAATTTGCATTGAATTGAATTTTTCTATGAATATATAATTTACATTTAGAATTAGACTGATCATATGTAGTACTTCGAATATTTGTTTAGATTGCTGTAAATATAAATATGTTAAAGATTATTTAATAATCTTCTATATCACGTATATATGCGTAATTAATCACGCCATAGATATAGTTTCAGAAAATTTATTATCGTTTTATTAGATTACATTTCTTAATCATTTAATTGAAATTTGATATTTTAATTCATTATTAAATTTTCATATTTTAAAATTTATACATTTCTATATTTATTTGCTTGTTAGCCTTACATTTTTTGATTAATTCATACATATTGTAAAATACAGAAAATATATCCGAAGATGAAACATATGATTCCCGTTCAGAAACTAGTAAGGATGAATCTTCAGATGAAAATACTGCTTCTGAAACTGACGATTTAGATGATAACAATGAAAATGATAATGAAAATGATGATATACTATTTAATACGGATAATGACGATGATCTTGATGAACTTATATATGATGGGGCCGCCATTACTCTCGCCGAAAGTATTATATCTATTTTAACTGTTGTATTGAGACATAAAGTATCTAGCGTATTTTTTGAGGATATTTTGAAATTAATAAATCTGCACTGTAAAATTCCAAATAACTGCAAAAACACATTATAAATTGAAAAGTTTAAATCTCCTTTAAAGCGCGTATTTTATTGTTCCGGTTGTAGTAAAAAATTGGAAAATTTTGATTCCACGTGTGACAATTGCGGTAAAGTCAAAGTAAATTTTTTTATTCAAATGTCAATTATTGAACAATTGAAAAAAATATTTCAAAAACCCGAATTTTATACGCACTTAAATTATCGATTTATTAGAAAAAAATCTAATATTAATAATTTAGAAGATATTTACGATGGACAAATTTATCGAAAATTAAGCGAACCGGGAGAGATACTATCTGATCCATCAAATATATCTTTTATCTGGAATACAGACGGTGTTAAAATTTTCAAATCATCTAAAAATAATATATGGCCCTTTTTCCTCAAAATTAACGAATTACCTCCCGTTCTAAGAAAAAGAAAAGAAAATGTAATATTAGCGGGATTATGGTTTGGTTCACAGAAATCAGAACCCTATTTATTTATGGATAGCTTCGTTGATGAACTGCAACAAATATATAATGGAATTGAAATAACATCTGCAAATTTGGAACATCCCCTTAAAATTACAGGGATAGTATTATGCGGAACGTGTGATTTACCAGCTAAAGCGTTATTTCTAAATATGACGCAATACAACGGTAAATTTGGTTGTGCTAAATGTAAATTAAATGGCATGAGCGTAGATCATACATATGTAAATCCATTCCAAGAATCTTTACAGTTAAGATCGACAGAAGAAACTGTAGAAGCTGGTCTTTAGCTGGTTCTCCAATAGTAGGTGTTATGGGTCCAAGTGCACTTAAGCTTTTCGTTTATAATTTTATTATAACAACAGTAATCGACGAATTGCACTGTATATATTTAGGCATAACGAAATATTTAATCAAACTGTGGTTTGATCCATCTTTCCGGTTTGAACCATGGTCTATGACAACTAAAATTGCCATTATAAATGAACGTTTATGTTCTATATCTCCACCATCTTATGTAAAGCGAATGCCTCGTACGATTTTAGATTATAAGTACTGGAAAGGAGCTGAATTTAAAATATGGCTATTAGTTTATTGTTTACCAATATTATTTGATATAATGCTTCCTGAGTTTCGTGAACACCATAAATTATTAGTGTATGCCATATATTTATTAAGCCAATCTAGTATTTCTTCGAATGATATTTCAATAGCAGACAATTTATTAATTACATATGTAAAACAATTTCAAACTCTATACGGTTTAAAATTAAAAAAATTTCCGCAAAATATTTTGATTTCAATCCATTCACTAATAGTTTCAAATAATCTGCCATATATCAGTCTAATTATAGAGACCCACGAATAATACAGATGTCCATCCTATAGTGGCGGTACGGTATATCGTTACTATAGATCAGCCCAGTGACACTGTATAATTTTCTTGTGCATAATAAAGCCTCATGTGAAGTTGGCTACAGTTCAAATAAGGCTCCGATCATTGGGAAACATAACCAATATTAAAACAACAATTCCAATTAATTATATGATTCACATATTAAAATTTAGCACAACAGACACGAAATTATTTACAAATCAATTGAACGTTTCTAAATAAATGACAATAATTAATTAAATAACTATTGTATTTTTATATTAGGTTAGATTTTATAATAATCAACTCCTTATTGACGAAAACGCTCGCAGCGCCTCTATTGGAATGGGCACGTAAGAAGTTCATCTTTTTACATGCTTCCGTTCAGCAGTGTCACTGGGCTGATTAAAACCATGCATGTAAATAAATTTTTAAGTGAAATGCTCCAAAATATTCTTAGATTAGCTTGTTTGTCAATAATTTATTCTAATTGTAATATCATATTTCCACAAGAAAATGTGCGCAGTATGCTATTGCGCATTATACTAACTGTTTACAGAGACATCTACTGTACAGCTATATTTTTTACATGCTAGTTCCACGACAGTTGGATCTCCTTCTTACAGTCTTCATGATCTCCACTAATATTAAAATTTACTTTCATTTTTAACAAAATTGAAAAACTCTAATACGAGGAATATTAGTCTATGCCTAATATCAATGTTTTGCGTCAATTTTTTAAAACTTAAATTTGTCGCCGACATTTCAAACGACGTTTTGAGTTTGTATTTTGAGTTTTAATAAGTTTTGTTTTTTTTACTTGTTAAAATATAAAATTAGTTCATTCAGTGATATCACATATTTTATATGCAGGGTTATAATCAGCCAAGTGACACTGTATAATTTTTTTGTGCATAATAAAGCCTCATGTGATGTTGGCTACAGTTCAAATAAGGCTCCGATCATTGGGAAACATAACCATTATTAAAACGACAATTCAAATTAATTATATGATTCACATATTAAAATTTAGCACAACAGACACGAAATTATTTACAAATCAATTGAACGTTTCGAAATAAATGACAATAATTAATTAAATAACTATTGTATTTTTATATTAGGTTCGGTTTTATAATGATCACTTCTTATTGACGAAAACGCTCGCAGCGCCTCTATTGGAATGGGCTTGTAAGAAGTTCAACTTTTTACATGCTTCCGTTCAGCAGTGTCACTGGGCTGGTTATAATTATGTATATTGTTGATGTATATTCGGTGATACACAACCTTGGCTCGATGTTTTTTTACCTTTATAAGATGTTGCTATTTGTAGAATTTGTGAGTTTGGTAACTTTTAGTATCTTTTCGTTTTTCATTATCTATGAATGGCTCTATCAGTGATATCACATATTTTATATGCAGAGTTATAATAATCTATATAATTGATATATATTCGGAGAATACACAACCTTGGCTCAATTTACCTTTATAAGGTTACGTTATACGAAGAATAATTACGTTAAAGTTTTAATAATTAGTTTTAATAAGTTTTGAGTTTATTTTATTACGAAGGAAAGTTGCCACCGTGATATTCATTCAGTCAATTTTCTGATTTTAGAAGAATGTTATTTCATAATAAAAATTAATATTTATATTTAATTGTTAACGTGGAACCACAACCCGTTTTCGAGGCAGTAGAAATACGAGTTGTGTTACTACACCAACAATTAAATTGAAAATTAAAATTTGTTGTGTTAAAATAATCTCCCATTAACCAAGAATCGCCTAAATCACATACAGAAAATAAATATGTTATTTAATAATTTGGTATTACAAAACACTAACTCCGTTACGTCAGGCTTGAAGCACCGCCTTAAGCGGATGTCACGGAATAGTTATCACTTGCAATACCGCATTATAAAACATGCGCTTATTTAATATGTCCTAATGAATCTTGGTAGGCATAAAATATAGACATGAACAAATACCGACTATATCATAAATCTGCAAATTATAAACAAAATTTTTGTTTTTAAAATTATGATACGTTACAAAAATTGGCGTCACGTTTTTCAAAAAACATTGTATATGTTTATTAAAATTAATTGAATAAACTTTTTCTCGCATACATAGCAAACGACGATTATTATTAAAATCCACAATTATTCAAATTTCTTTAATTTTTAACAAAATGGAAAAAACACTAATTTTTACGAATATTTAGTTTGTAACATATCCTTAAGGCGATTCTTCAATCGATTTTGACAGATATTGCAGATCGTTATATATTTATTAATTTATTCAATACGTTTATTGTTCATGTATACAAACATTTTTTCATTTTTATAGAATTTATTCAATGTAACAGAAATCAATTTAACAATATATTAAAAACGTAAATAGAAAATTCGTTTACGAGGTGATAATAAAATACGTTAACAATTTTATTTGAAAATTTATATTTATTGCATAAACATTGTTCGGGCATCAGTTGATGTCCGTGATTTGTGATGTGTGCGGTTGTTTGTCTGATTTTAATTAATGTCTCTCAATATCCCCCAGCTAACTTCAGAACGTTTAGTTCAAACTCGGACAACTCGGATAATCTGAGAGGGTCTTTGTTCAATAAAATAAAATATTCCATGATTAGCATCAGGGGAGTGTAACTGGCTAAAATCTTCGGTACAATTAAATCTCACTCACCAGATGGCGCTGTATAAGGTAGATCGAAACATAGACAAACATAACTGTTAATTTTATATGAAAACTATTATAATAAA
>JABFQC010003468.1:0-14061 GCA_022817085.1 Psilanteris sp. ZL-2020 | reverse complement strand
TTTGTATCAGTCAAATTCTCGGGATTTGAACTCCCGCGTCGACTTGAAAGCGTGGACTCTAACCACTGAGTTACCGTCACTTTTGTAGTACCCAATGAAGATATAAACTTCTTAAGGCCAATCATGTAACATGCTAGTAATTACTTAACAGTTCCTAGCTAAAATGCACAAAGTAAATTTAGTCTACAAAGTTTTTCGACTGACAAACTACTTAGTATTATCACGGCATTTACTGGGCAATAATTTGATTGATTTATCTAGACTAGTGAATCTATTAAAAATCTGGTTAGTATCTGATTTAGAGCAGGCAAAAACGAGTCTAATTTTTACTTGGGTGAAATAGTCGAACATAAACTTAAGTAAACGCGGAGAAAACTTATATTGCATTAACGTCACATATACCGTAAATATTTTGTGATTATTATTACATTATTCAAAATGAATATAACAGAAATAGTATGTATAATCGTAACATTACGTTTAATAATGTTTACATGATATTTAGTGTAGTTGATGATACGTAATTTTAATAATCATTATGTAATTTCGTAAAATAGAAGTTATAACGTTACAGACATGACGAATTCGGATTGACAAAGCTTATTGATGGGGAGCTGCTATTATCATTCTTCTATATTATAAAAAAAAATTAACGTCAAAGTTCTGATTAGCTTTACATTAAATAATGTTGCCTGATATGCAACATTAAACTTCTGTAGATTCTATCGCAATTGGGATAAATACAACATAACTGTTTTCTCCGTGATATGAAAATATGATCTATTCAGCAGAAGACAATTATAATGATCGTTCAAATATTATAAATGCATATTAGATTTAAATATTGATATTTCATATTTTTCGTATTTATGACGAATGAACGTAGATAAACCGCAACGCGCAAGCTCCCACGGCGTGGAAATTAAATCGTTGCCGAATGTCCGGCCTTAAATAGCACGTGTCGTGAAACCGAACGTTTCGTTTATTTATTTTGAACCCTCCATAGAACCCAACGATTCAAGAATGCCATTTTCTTATCATTTCATAGACACGAAGATAAATGTTTGTTTAAACTTTGTCGATATATATACGAGCATCAACTATTTAATTGATACGTAAAATACAACTCGATCACAGCGTTGCCCTCCATCAATCAAAAGTCACTAAGCCGCCAGCGCTGCAATTCTGTATGGATATAAAAAGAAATCGCACGAAAAGAAATAGTCGTTATAAAACACAATCGGCATGATTCGTGAAAGCGAAACGACACGCGAGGCAAGACGAAGAGAGAAAGAAGCGGGCTTTAAATCCGCGACAGGGTGGATGCGGTGGTAGAAAAAACTGCAGGTCACCTAAATTTGAGTTAAGTCCTCGCATACATCCGTTCATCCACTAGAGTGGCGAAAAGAGAAAAAGAGAAATAAAGGGGAAAAAAAAGTTGGCAGGGAGCAAAGACAAATATTAGCCACGCGCTCGCGACCATTCACTGCAACTTAAAGAGCGCCGGATCAAGATGTTCATCTGCTAAAAGATTGCCGCGCGAGGACGAGATGCAAAAGGCGATTGAAAGGAATGCGACGGAAAAAACTGAAACGATCGAAGGCAGGCGCATGCGGGAGAAAAGGAGCGAACAAAAGATAGAGAAAGGCGGCTCGAGTATAGGGGAGCGTAACGCACAATTACGGCAATGCAGGATGTATCGCAAGTTCGAGGAATGGAAAAAGAAAAAGAAAAAAGAAAACGGCAAACAGTGAGATGAAAAAGATATTGGGGATAGTGAAAAAGCGAATGCGAAACAGGCCGTGTGGAGCGATAGAAAGAGGGGTTGAAAGCGCTCGAAACCCGTAATATTCCCGGGAAGTATAAGCTTGCGAGAATTCCGCTCGCAATCTTTACCCCCACCTGTCGAAGGATCCATTCAACGCTCCTTCCCCCGTCGCCGACCGGCGCTCGACTAAGGGATGCAAATAACTGGTGATAACAACAGATAGCTAAGCCGACAGGGTGCGCCACGGTCGTCGCGAGGGTGGAATCTTTTGAATGCACCCCCTCGTTCAAAGTGATGACAACAGGCTTCGCTGACGGGACGGGGGGTCCCGACTCGATGGTGGAGGAAAGCTCGGAGAAAGTGGGAACGATTGCGGGGAGGGGGTCGGCTCGCGGTGGGCGACTGGGTGTTGGGGTGGCACGAAGCTGCGGCCGGGAGTCGCGGAGGCAGACGAACGTCACTCGTCGCATCGAGCGCGAGCAATGAGTGCCGCGCACTCGCTCGTCTTTTGTTTGCTATGCGATACGACTGTTGGAGTGACTCGCTCGGAAGACGCGGCAGGGGCTCGGATTCTTGTCCGAGAAGGGGCAAATCATAGAGCTTCTCGTCGTGGTTCATTTAACGCGCGCCTCCAACGTCCCCGCGTCGGCACCGCTCTCGCCAGCCTTTCTTCCACGCGTTCAACTTTCAGCCCGAGATCTGCGTTTAATCTCGGACTTTATTCCGCGTTAATCACATATTTACAAATGCTGCCTCCGAAGTAGACCGCAATTTCGAAATACAAGGCTTTCCGGCTCGTCCAATGCCCTCGCGGTTTTTGTTATTGCTCCCGGCTTTCAAGACACCGTGTATATTTTGTCCCCATTCGTTCCGATTCACTACGCGGCTCATTTGCGATCGATTAATCTCTGCTGCAGAATTGATTGAATTCATAACATTGGCAAACACGTTAAGTATCAAATTAATTCGACATACTTTTAACAACAGCCAATGTGTAATCTTTTTTCACCGCGTATGATACTAACAAGCAAACTTAATTAAATGTTTTAAAAAGTGTATAAAATGTAAACGGAAGATACGTATACGCGTACTCGCGTGTGTGTATTCAGTCTGGGAATTTGATATTAAATTTATACGGATATCTGCTGGCACTGGATCAAAATAACAAAAACATATATATATACATATATATGCAATGTTTATATAATTGGTAGTATGAGAATATTAACCAAACTGCCGTAGATGACAAGAGAATGACTGCGCCACCTATAAGCGTGTAAACGATCGTTATTGCGTCTGAATATTTATCTGTCGCGCTGTCCCGAAACAATTTATGGTGTCAATTTTTTCAGCGTATGTAATTAATATTTAAATATACAAGTATATAAATAAAAAATATAATAAAAACACATCAAGATACGTGAATAATTTTACATCTTTTTAAATTAATAATATTTATACATATTGCCATCGCAGATGAAAACTAATTTTATTTCATTAATTTTTCTATAATTTAAAATCAAATCATGATATATTGAATACTTGAAATAATAGAGGCAACGTAATGAGGTATGAGTTTAATCGGTAACTTCATTTTACTTAGCATTCTGCCTAATTATATTATGCGAACAACTTTTTTTAATATACTTTAACATTCATTTTTTCAATCAATTTGAATGATTAAACTGTAGTGTCATATGGTTATGTGCATACATAATTAACTAATATCAATGTATGTTATTTTGTGGAATCAAAAAAACCACATTTCATGTAATAGATGGAAATAATTTTCATTATTTTTTGTCGGAAAAACAAATACCCAGAAGTTATAACTCAAAATTTGTTTTTTGAATTATATTTTTTAAAGAAATAGAGTCGAAAGTAAATACAAAATTGGTTCAAATTTCTAATTAATTTACATTTTGCAGTATTGAAAATAAATTTTGTGAAATATAAATTATGTTTTCGAAATTTATTTTTTTTTGTTTTGTTTTAAATTATTACCTATAAAAAAATAATAAAAGTAGAAATTTTGATCATCCCGTTCATTACTATTATTGAAATAAGAGAGTAATAAGAAAAGTATTGATAAGTTAATAAATAGTTAAACGCTGGTAAACCATTACTTTTTTATTCCATAACTGTTATATATATGGAATTGTTTAATATTTATTACAAAATTTTACACAGATAATGCATATAAATTTACAGTACGTACATTATGCAATTAAGAATTGCAATATGTATACACATAAATTGAATATAACTAAAGTTTAATTATATAATTATTACTTACAACAAACAATAACAAAAAACTGAACAATTAATCTTTATTTAATATAAATACTCTGTTACAAAATATGAAACTTGATTCTCCATCAAGTAATAATAATTACAATTCCTATTATAAATGTACGATTATATATTAGTAATAATTAATTTTGTTCCTCGACTAATAAACGACTAATATTTCGTACTCAATTCCATCTTTAAGAATATATATGCAGACGTTTTCGGTAAGAACGATAAGGTATTATCTTCAGTCTACGCGATTAATAGGCGCTTTGTTATGAATAGCTAGAAATTGCAACTGAAAACACAATTTTGCTTAAAATGTTCTTTACATTATTCAATTTTTAAAACCTGTCTTGAAATGTCCAATACCATACATTAACAACTGTAATTATTTTAAAATATAATAAAACAATAATTTTTGCAATAATGTATATTGCAATAATAATTATATATTTTTTATTATTTTACATCTAAACAATTAATTTAAGTAATTGTTTGAAGATTATTTTTGGACTGAAACTTCATCGAAAAGTATATATACATACATATATACGTAATTAAGCATAAATCCGCGTCGTTATTATATTATTTAATAATTTAGTTATATATTATTCTTATAAATAAAAATCTATCAAGATTTGCGAATACAATTACCATTTTAACATATTTAACCTGTAGAAATGAAAATACAAATTCCATATAAACATAAATATTAAATAAAAAATTAATTTACAAAAATTACCTAACCTTATGAATATATATACACACGATTATATTTTCAGTATTATATAGTTAACGTTTACATATAAATTATTTCTTATTCATTACACTGTACGTTTAATACTAATTAACACCAATAATTAAACACTGGCCCCCATAATAATAGCATAAATCCCGCAGTCTTTTGAGACCATCAGACATTATTTTTCATAAAAATTGTTCTTTTCGATGCGTTGAAAGTAATTGTTCGGTTTCCCCTGAAAGCTCGAAGTTTAAATGAATTAATGTACTAAAATGTATCCGAAAATAAAATTCTTCTATATATATAACAAACGAATTTCAACAAGTTTATTCAGTCATATATAAAGCTAGAAGAATCAGATTGCGATAAATGGTAAAAATACATATTAATATAATACCAAAAATTGTTCATACTTATTTTTGCTTCGTTACATCGGTAGAAGCAAAAAATTGAATTTATATCTGCAGCTGCGTTGCTTTTTTATCAAACAAAAAAATTATACTTTGAACATATAATAATTCTTGCTTATTGTTCCTTGCGTTTATTTCTTCTACCAAAGCTATGCGATGCGCGTACTGTATTTAATTACTCAGATTGTACGTAGATCATTTTATTTATAAAAACTTACCTTTGTTATGCATAATCGTATATATTTAAACTTCACAATTACACGCAAACAAACGCATAAATTCTGTGTAAATAAATCTACGATTAATTTCACATTCTATAATTAAAGCCAAATAACAGAACATATAGCACAAGTATAGTTTGTGACATTCGACAATACCACGTTATATAGTTTAAAAACGGAAACTTGTAGTCTTCAAAGTAAATTGAAAAACACGCGATTGATATTTTTTTACGCACGTAACGGGATATGCACTCTGATATTACGAACTTTATTTAATGCATTATTTATTTAATGAAATATATTTAATACCCGATGCGTTAATATTCTCTATTCCTCCAATACTGGCAAAATATATACCGTTGTGTATCAAATATAAAAAGTCGAATCGTTTTTTCCTTATATCTCTCGTAGTGCAGTAAATAGAATTGAAAAGTACCTCGGTTCTGCGCTTGTTAATATTTTTTTAATTTATTTCAATTTTCACATGCTGTTGAATTTCAGAGGAAAATATTAATTAGACGGTTTATTCACTATTTGCGAATGTATTAACAAGCCATTACAGTAAGAGATGAACATTTCATGCGAATTAAATTTATCAATTAGAAGTAGCTTTTGCCATCATCCTTGCATGCGATGAATTTTTTTTACATACAAATCATAATCATGATAACGAAATATTTTTTTTCTCCGTTATCAAACAAATTGAACATTTGAAAATAAACTGATTTCCTTTTTCAAATCCGAAGGAAATGACTTTTAACAGAAATATGAGCATGTAAATGTACACTGCGCGCAATTATTTGAGTTAACATTGCAACCTAGCTTTGTGTGGTGTTTGCAAGTATTTCCATGTAAAGCGTGTACGCTTCTAACTATACGGTATGTAACTGTGGATTTGTAAACGTAATATGTAGATATCTGATACATATTGTGGAATATGCAGTGATACATACACATATACATATATATGTATATATATATATAAGACGTACGTATACACGTTGAGATGAAATTTTCAAATTAAATATTCACAAATTGTGTTTCTTTCATTGTATAGAGGAATTTTGTATATATTGAAATTTTCGCCTTTTCCGACTCTTAAAAAACATGTTTTTCATTTACAAGAAAAAATGTATAAAAAGCATTAAATTAATAAAATTTACAACAAATGTAACTACTGGAAACAATTATATATAATACACTCAGAAAAATTAAACGTAGAAAATTGCTGTTTATAACACTAATTTGGCGACATTAAATCAAAAATTTAAAAATTACTGTTTATAGTAGCATTATAATAAAAAATGGAAGGAAAATTTGGTATGAAAAACTGTATTTTTACAAGAAAAAACAGTAATTTTTGGTTTTTACTTTAATGTCTCCAAATTAGTATTATAAACAGCAATTTTCTATGTTTAATTTTTCTCAGTGTAGTATTTAATAATGAAATTAATATCTTTACTAACTAATAATAAATTATATGCTTTTATTAATCGTTTCTGTGAACCATTGTATATATACTATTGTATATTTATAAAATTATAATAATATTAAACAAATGTTAAATTTATAACCAGCATTTAAATCAAGTTAAGATATGATATTTAAGCAACAATTATAATGCAAGTGTTAATAAGTAAAATTAAACAATTGTAACTATAACATATGAATATGAAACGCTAATTATCTAAATAATATATTTTAAATTAAATAACTGTTTTTGCAGAAAATGATAGATAATTATACTTCTTAAACACTTATTAATTATAACAATATAATAAACATATGTTTTAGTGTGTGCGTGTGTATATATAAAATTATATACGCAGTAATTAATATTTTTTAAAGTTTATTTTCGGTGAATAATCAACAAAACATAGATTTAATTAAACTGAATCATATGTCAATTACATAGCTTCAAGAATATATACTAATACGCGATTAAATATTCAATAGGTTAATCGAGAATATTAGTGCTTGTACCAGGTGAGACTGAAATTAATACGAACTTTGTGAGCATGTCTGGTCTTCGGCAGGACGAAGTAAGTTGTAGATGACAGAGTAGGGTCAGAGGATAACACGGGTCTCGACCGGAGTAGCCTTTGACACAAATATACGTTTATATGATCGCTTGCCTGCATTTATCAATGTATAAAAGAAATATTCACTTTAAAAGAAAACCGAATATTGATTTCGTATTTTCAGATTTGTATATATATTATCGAAATTGAATAATTTAGGATTATATGTATAGTATATATACATACATATATAGTCAATAACATACATTTTACATTCAATAAGTACAATTTAATTAATATATAAATATTACTTTTAATTTTGTTCATCCTTATATTAATGTTTTTATCACATTAATAAACACAAATTAATACTTACATGAATAATTTTATAAATCGAGTCGTAAGTCGTAAATTGAAATAAAACAGTAATGAGTTATTTGCACTGGTAGAAATCATTGATATAACTTATTTCAGGCGAGTGCATACTATCACTATCACCATGACAATGAAATGTCTTTGTAAGTTATCCAAGAAGTTGTCGAAGTTAGTCGAAGTCGAATGACTTTAATTAAATATCTTTCGAGATAAAAGGTAGGAGGATAATTCCAGTTTGATTGTCTTTTTAGAATTTCGCCTAAAAAGAAGCGAGAATAATAACCTGTATTATGTAATTATAATTCTTCATTAAGAGAACGCTACGAATAAACTTCTTATAAAATTTTCAACCAATTATAAAAAATACTTTCTTATAATCACTTGATTTCTGAACTATAAATAAAATAATCGAATTCGATTATACTATTTGAAAGTTGTTATAATAAATATATATAGATAATAATAAAAAAAAAGAAAAAATTATTTTTGTTTAACAAAAACATTTTTAAACAAAGAAAAATACTAAACTTGTTAAAAACTAGTATTGAATAAATAAATATATTCTATTCATTTATGATAATGTATAAAAGGCCAAAAACAACCTAAATAAAACATTGACTTGCTCACATCTATAATTTCTAACTAAAAAATAAGTATTTTTATATTTTTTTATTTTTTATGTATTACTTTATTATTATTTTATTATATTATACGCCTCGGTATTTACATTTGTTCACTTTGTAATTAGAAGATATTTTGAAGTAATATCTTAACCTTTGAAATTCGAAACAAGAACTTGGCGATTTAAGGTAAGACCTAGCAAAAGTGCTATTTCACCCTCTTTCGTCCGTTCATAAATGCTTCAGAAAATGTATGTTTATGGCTGTGCATATTAAATGAAAACGTTTGTTCTACTTTACTCTTTCTCTTATTTTTTTCCCCTTATCCAAAACTTTATAGTCAATAAAATTAATTTACTGCATGCGTAAACTTGTGAAACTGGAAAATCTGATTGTCAGGTAAAAAAAAAATTTTATAATGTAATGTCAATAGAATTTTGTTAATAAAACTGCATCTTAAAAGGACTTTTGCTCTATATTTAAATATAAACCTATCGTTTCCATTGGTTATTAATAAAATATATATATAATATTTTACTTTAAATACATTTAACATCTAATAATTTTCTTATTAACTCTATATATATTTGTAGTAAACAATAATAATATCGAATATTCCTTATTTATACAAATTCCTTAAAAAATGTAACTACATCTGAAATATTAAGAATTTTCCAAATACAAAAAAAATGAAAAAAATATTAAAAATTATATAGTATAATAAAGTCTGTTATATTTTTTTATTACCTTTGTTATAAAATACTTTTATTTCTATTGTGTCTATATTAATCACCTCTCGCTAATAATAATAGAAGCTCTGTCATTATATCGCGATGTATTTCCATACCACTCGATGTACCTTAATGTACGTTAATACACTATCCAATTAAATTTTATTATAAATAATATTAGTGACAGTAGATTGGTCTATTCATTTAATTCTTTTTAAGATGTACAAATATGATATAAATATAATATGACAAATAAAATATATTTTATAATGTTTAATGCAATATCATCATTTAATTTTGTATTTTACAGAAAATGATAATATAAAAGTAGAGTTATGCAACTGAAACTTCTCAAACCCAGACAAATAAACAAATTTGTTTCGTACGAATATTAATTTATTATTATTAAATATATTTTAACGATACTACACGGAGAAAAGTATTTAGGATATTTTACTATAAAATAAAGCAAATGTAAATTACAATTTCAATTTGTCTAATAAATTAGAATAAAAAAGATAATATAAAATATAAAAAGATAATATTTTCATCTTGTGTATGGTATATTTGCTTTATTTTATAGTAAACTTTCATAAATTATTTTTCTCCGTGTACTATCTCACATTCCTAATAACTCCTCCTTTGGTAGAATTCATTAATTTACTTCTATAGTTACAATATAAAATAAAGTATATTATTGGAATGCATTTTCACACCCATCGTCAATACGATATCTATATGTAGAATGTTTCATAAATTGAGTATATTACACAGTTAATTGATAAATTGTATAACGTTTAAAATGTAAAATTTATTTAAATTATACAATAGATTCAACGGTACGTAGTTTTAGAATCAATATTTATTATTGTGAAGTATTCAAGTATTAATATCTGTAAAATTGTTATACACAGAATATGTGTGGAGTGACAACATTAAATTTTGTTTAATTTAAAAGATTAATGAACAATTCAATCAAAACATAATAATTGAATCAATTAAATTCATTAAGATGTGTGTGATAATAGTTGGTATGTTAATTAATATTTTAATGATAAAACAAGAAGAAATACAATAATTGTAAGTGATTATGAATAATATTTATAATTATATTTTATAAATGTACTATAAAATTATGTTTTATCCGTAATTGCTTTGTTTTAATTTTTTTTTTTTCATTTGAAAAATATTTTTTTATTATAAATATATATATTCATATATTTTATTAATAATCCTTTTATATTTTAATTTAAAAATAGGCAAAGATTGATGATCATTTTTACAATGCGCGCGAATCAAAAAAGCCTTTCGTACTATCTAGACATCTATTCCTTTCAGAAAATGTAATAAAAAAGTCAATGTTTTGAAAATGTTATGAAAGAAAACGCACGCGTTTGTGAACAAATTTCAAACTACACGTAACAAATAAAACAATAAGGTTTTGAAGTCCAATTTTTAAAATATATTTTTTCACTGCCAAGCATGCAATGAATATATTAAATAAGATTAGTGTACACGTATTTAACAAAATCATTATTTAATTAATTTTTATTAAAAGTCTCAAAAAACTGAAAACTAGAAATGTATATACAGAATCATCAACGAATACAAGAAACTTCTAAACACGGGAATGCAAAAATTGAAAACCAACTCCTCAACAGCTCGTTCACTATGAAATTTACACACCTAATTGTGCATACAACAATCATAAAAAAGTAATAAAAAACACCTTATAAGCATATACAACCAACCTGAGTTACCGTAACAAAATGATTATCGTTAATTGACTCGAAAATCCGATACCATTCAATTACGTTTCTAATAATAAAATCAATAGTCAATGAAAATTACGCTCCAAATCGTGGATACTTAACGTTAATCTTATATAGAATGAGTAATTAAATGATTAATATATTAACGTTATTAATTCAGCCAATGATATGTACAAAATTATTTGTGCGTGCCGAAGATGCGATGCACGAGAAACGTCAATAAAAAGGGTAAATTATGCGATGATACGCCGAGCGCAAACGTCAGAGGTAGAAGACATTTTCAGAAATCGCACGGTGACAAGTGCGAGTACGAATGACGAGCACATTACGCGATGATCGCACACGGAAAGCCCAGATCAATTACATAATGGCGCGGCTGAAACGGATGCTCTCGGGCTCCGGCACATTCTCTGTCTTGCTTTTCTGCTTCTCTTTCTTGCTCGCTTTTTCTGCATCTCTCTTCGCAACCCCTTTTGCAAAGTGACTATAGAACAAAGGGTTGAGCCTCTTCTCTGCGGGCGCAGTAATTATTATGCTCTTTGACGATCTCTGTGTCTGTCAACGATGACGCCAGAGGAATCAATACTCCTAAAGCTTTAATCGTCACTCGTATCGTTATGTCACACATGCACGCGAATAATAAATTACAATAATATACGATTTCGATGCAAAATTCATTCTCAATTATTTTTATTCCCGTCGTTGTTAATATTATTGTTTATTTATGGTAGCGCCATACGCCTCAGATATAAAACATTTATACGTTCAAAAAATGCAAAACACATAAAGTGCAAGATTTTCAAGCAAGTAGCGTGCTATGCTACTTTCAACCCATGTATAAGTATTGTTGAATATATTTTTATACGAGTCAAAGAATTACGTATATGTACTGAATCTGTGTTAATTTACATAATGCAAACTAATTGCACTGTTCGATGTACATTTCGAACATGTTCTTACATTATTTATTGATATATATAAATCGATTATAAGTTTCTGTTTAAAGCATATATGTGGATTACAAATATTTAGTGATTTGAATTCATTTTAACTAAATTTAATACTTTATATATCCAATTTCAAATACTATGAATGTTTTAAAATGATGGTTAAAAGTTGACGCATGGCTTCATGTTAAATTTAATTAAAGTCGCTTTAAGTATTTTCAATTTATTTTTCAAACAGTTTGAGTTTGCAATGTTTTTAGAATAAAACTTTTCATACTATATTTTTAAATAGTGTTTCTATAATATTCTTAAGTGATAGATATTTTAAAAGTCGTAACAGACATTTGATACTTATTAGTTATGAACGATATATCAATTATACCAAATTCTTTTTAATGCATTGTATAGTTTATTATACTATCGTTCATTACTTTAATTGTATAAATACAGTTCAAATAAAAAATAATTAAATATCTATAATAATCTATTAATGTTTATGTAATGTAGTTACAGAATCAGCTGTTTTACTTTTCAATTTTGTGTTAAATTTATTTTTATATTTTATTTTATGTCAAACCTTTATTTGAGAATAATTTCTGGACAAACATTTGCTATAAATATGCGACTGAAAACTATACTGTTTAATTAAGAACAATTCTTTTTATATTAAAGAATTAAATTCTTGTTGTTACTGAAATCTTTAAAATTTATATAAATTAAGCTATAAAAATAAACCTACTGTCTACGTTAAAACTAACAAAGTACTTTAAAAAATACTAACTAAAGGTAACAAATTAATATTACTCAAAAAATATACTTTTTTGTCATTTTTGTTTAGTAATGTAATAAATTCATTTTCATTAACTAATTTTGTAATATTGTAATTAATGATCGATATTAATAAATTTTATAACAAATAACTTGTGTACGATACGATATTTTAACAATATTGAAAGCAATGTACAATTTCAATAATTTTGATTATATTGATATTATAATATATTTATTATTATTTATTTAAAGATATCAAAATATATCTGATATTGTTTGTCGACAATTGCCACTTTCATAATTGATTTAAATTATTTCAAGACAGATTAATTAAAATGTTATATATATATATATATATTATAGTATATATTGTTAAATATTAATTAATAAAAAACAACAATTTAATAAATGATATATTTCATACCATAAATTTATTATTTTGTACATTTTAAACGTTTAATTGTGAAACTAAACTCATATTTTGTATAAAAAATTTTAAATAATTTATTGCTTAAATATTATTTATTAAAATCAAATGTGCAAAAAAACTAATATAAATAAAATAACATTTTTTTAATCGGAAATAATTTATTCAAGATGAAACACAGTATATACAAAAACGAAGTGTTTCATCGTGTATTATTTACTGTAAATACTTTGATTTTTTGAGGTCTGCAAGCTTAATTGCTATTTTGTAGGTAATATATAATAAAATATTAATCATTGATAATAACAATATTTCTTTCACCGTAATGTATTAATATGTCAAATATATAGATATTACATAATAATGTTGGTAATAAATACCAGTAGACAAATTTCAAACATAGTATATGAAATAATATATGCATATATGATATATTTTAAACGTAATGAATATATTATAAAGCTGCATATAGTCTTGTATTTATATATTCCATATATTATTTCATAAGAAATAACTGTATTAAATAATAATGTAAAGCGTCTATTTTGAACTTTTTGCGCCCTGCCACGTAAAGACGATCTAATTACAAAACTGCGCGTACAAAATTATATGCTCGAAAATTTAAGCTGAGAACAGTGATAGGCCGCAAAATAAAATTTCGATATATTCTTTGTCGAACAGTATTTTGGAGTAGTCCCCGAAATGCCGTAAAAATTATATTTAGTACGTATTTGAAAGAAATTTTACACTATTGTCACTTTTTGTGGTCTTCAAAATGATTATTCGATATAAATTTGGCTAACGGCAGGTTTGAGGACAGGAAGCCATTTTGTTTACTATTTAAACAATGTTATTATTTATGCGGGTGGCAGTTTCGAGGACTGGGCTCGAAGTAACAAATTGGTTTAACGGCAGTTTCGAGGACAGACCAGTAAAATACGGTATTGGGGCCCCCTAGGAC
>JABFQC010003467.1:0-14061 GCA_022817085.1 Psilanteris sp. ZL-2020 | reverse complement strand
GGTTGAATTAGAACGTCTGATTATGTCGCTTCGACGGCCCAAATCTGGTTCCTACCAACGCGACCGTCGCCACCGGCGGGGAATATAATTTATGACAAACTTTTGAACAAGTTTTTAATATTTTTTATATTTGTTATATATTTTCTTAACCGATGTTCAAACGTAATTGAGTAGACTGATTATACAACTAAACGTTTTTGGTTTTGGATTTTTTTTTTATTTTTTATTCTGATTGCATTCATAAACGAGATGAATTTTTGCATTAAATTATAATTCTTAAATAAAAATAAATTAGATAGGCAAAAAGTGACAAAATTGAATTTCTTAAGTACTTACATATGTTTTTTTTATTATTTTTTTTAACAATAAAATAAAAAAGACGAGAAAAGTCGTTCGATCCTTTCGTTTATCCCACCGTATGACCTCATATGTTTATGAGATTATTTTCGAGAATATGAAAAACGATCGGAGGCACGATACGCATATGTCATTAATGCCGTGAATCATTTGAATAATGGTCAGTAAGGTAATTTATTCCGCGCGTAAATTTTATGGTAGCGAATAAAACGGTCGCGGAATTTATGGTTCTGAGGACGTAAATAAAAATGTAGGTTATAATATGTAACTCGACTTATAATGAAGCGCGTTAATGACGGATATTCTGAATTACAGTTGAATTTGTCCAATTATCTCGAACGGTGCAAATACCAGCGGGAGAGACGGTACTGTTGCGTTGCGTTGCCAATAAACCAGTGTCGGAATGCGAATGGTCCTGGAAACAAAGCGACAAAAACGGGGAAGCCACGGTCATTAAAAAGTTCGCGCCGAATAAGGAAACCGATCACGACTGTTCCGTACGATTTAAGAATGTGCTCCAAAAAGAAGAGGGTCTGTGGACCTGCGGAGTCAGACTCATTCCGAACGGTGTCTTGCACGAAGCACCGCCAGCTACTGTGGCTCTGTTGCCATCGAGTAAACGTTCATCCTTTTTTGTTCATTTTCACGCGTGCCCGTTCGCCAAAATTCATCCAGCAAAATCAGCGTCACTGAGAATTGAACCTTTTTTCTCTTTCTTTCTTTTAATTCTACTCCTTCCTTCTCTTATCGTTTTTGTTTATGCATATTTCTTGTAAAGTTTGAATGTCAATTTGGTAAATTAAGATTTTTAACCCAAGGGAAAAAAGTTGGCGATTCTCTATACGTGATTTTGATAGGGAGAGATATATTTATCATTTTAAGAAATGATAGGTTCCTCTCATGACTTAAGATCATTAAAACGTGTAAAAAATATATTTTAAGTTTTATTATATTATATGATGATTTTTTAAAATTATTATATGAAAATTTATTAGAATCCTTTACGAAGTGTATGCGAGGGCAATTTTAAATTGAATATTTTTTAATTTGATGGTTGGAATAATAATTGATGGTAACTTGTAGGTAATGTAAGAATCGTGGAATCTCCTCGAGACACTACAGTCTTGAATGGGTCGACGACTACTTTGAAATGCATTACAAATGGACGAGCTGAAAAGTGCGTTTGGAAATACAAGCCGATGTTGGGCCACGAAGTTTTAGTCAAGGAATTTCCAAGTAACGGCGACCTAGGTAGAGATTGCAGTCTGAATATTCCCGAAGTTACGTCGCAAAATCAGGGTTACTGGACCTGCCAAGTTACTCTGGCTGGACCGAATTCCGTACTCACGGCACCGGCCATAAAATTAACTGTTTATAACGAAGGTGATCAAAATTAATTGACCATTTATGCTGGGTCTCATCACGATAACACGACAATCGGTTGGGTTGAACTTAACTGGATAATGATGAACTTAATTGATAATAATATTGATCATTGAAATTATAATTAAAACTGAAATTAATAAACTTTCTGGTACCGAATAACATGTCGTTTCCCTTCAATGAAAAGTAGCACGGTTTTAACGTGGGTTTTAAATTCGTGTTTATTGGGAATCGTTTGATTTAGATTGGTTTAATTACATTATGTCAAACATCTTCATTAAAATGATTTAGCAATTGTTTTTAACAAATCACACATTTTTAATAATATCTATCATACATATAATTTGTATCAAAGCAGTTTAGTTTATTAAATAATATGTTTCTTATTTGCAATGAGAAATCATTTAATTAATAGAAATGTAGCAATATTTATTCTTAATTGTACAATTTGGATAGTAATATTTTGATGTTTCTAATTAGATAAACCAATTAAATCTTATTATATCACTCGATGACTGCAATTATTTAAATTATAAAACTTTTTGATATATATTATACTCAATTTCTCTTGCAACTTCACTTCCTCTGTATAAGTAAAAAAAACTACATCTTATCTTCCAACTCTTATGATTATGTCACCTTTCAAATCATACAGTACATAATATACAGTATCATACTATATACATATATCATATATAACAAACAGATCTGTAAACCACTACTCTTAAAATGAACTACTATTCTTAAAAAACTTTTCCGCAACTTATTATAAATGTAAATTAAAATTTGCATTTTATAGTAAATCTTAAATTCAATTTCTGAAACTGATTTGAATCGAAACTATATTGTTTTACATAATCTGAAATTTTCTGTGCAATGGTTTCAGAAGTGAAATTCTCCGAGTTATCAAAGGACATACAAATTTCAATCGGAGGGACAATTCTCTTGCGTTGTGTGACCACGTCTGCGGTGGAACGTTGCAGGTGGTCTTTGACGCCTGTAAACACAAACGTGACTGTAGTGGTGAAAGAATTCCCCGCGGCGGGTAGTGAAGCGCGAGATTGCAGTGTCCGGCTAAGTCACGCGCTGGGCGAACAAGAAGGCCTGTGGACGTGTGGAGCCAAATTGAAACACCAGGAAAATTTTACTGACGCTCTTCCGGCTAAACTTAGCCTACTGGAACCAGGTACAATTGACGTCTGAACCAGTTCGATTGAAGGACGTGGAATGAACAAACCAGTGACGTGACATTTCCACAACTGTTTATGCCTGACTGATAACAAAATTTTCAGTGCAGGTTGACTTTTATGAGACATTAATGTATGGAATTGCCAAATGCTTATGAGGCAATTATATATGCCAATTATACTATTATTTGTGTCATTATTTTCTTGTTTATTGAGTTAAATGTATGCATTGCCATATAATGACTGATTAACTTTATTCCAAAATAACAATTATTGTAATTTACATACCCGTTAAGATTAATCTGACAAATTCTTTAATTTACTTTAATGTCTTTGTATATCTTTTAATGATTTTAAATATTTTAATTTATTATTAATTTATAATTAAATTGTAAATTTTAATTATGTATATCTTTATAATGCATACTAATGAATTTTTGGTAATTAAGAATTTATCATTACCCTATAAAGGAATAGTATTATTTAACATGAGTAGTTATCCTACTTAAGTGTTATTCTTTTATAGGATATATATTGTGAGTTAAGATAAATTGTTAATTCAAATTATATATAATAATAAACTAATAACAATACATATATTCCATACAAATATAATTGTCACAAGTATATCCATACATCAATTAATCATAAAATGCAATGATACTACTTACACGTCATTAGCAGAATTTTACAAATAATCATTCGATTCTATTCTACATTGATTCTGCATTAAGCGAATGCAAATTAATAAACATTAAATTAATAATCTCCCTGCTCAAAGACGGCTCTAAATGAAATCTTATCGGCATGAATTATAAAGGAAATGTCACAATTGCGTATCAAACGTTGCTTATTCCTGGAATATCCGATACCATGTTGCTGATACATTCAATCGACGTCCTTTTAGATCAATAATTGAACTGATTGTTTTGCGCTTAAAGATTGTCAAGGCAGTGCCAAGCTTCAATGCACACAGAATAGGAGCAGCACTGAAATTGTAACTAGAAATTACGTGGACGTGTCACCGCTGTAACATCCCTTGACTAATAATATAGCGCGAGATGACTGTATCCTAATAGCATTCATTTGGTTCGTTATTAATTTAAGATAAGAAGTCGGGATCGAAAGTGCTCAGAAACAAAGGCATTTAATTTATATGTACAAACAGAACTACGCACACTTACAGACACTCACACACATACACGCGCACATTTGTGAGTTTGTTAACGCTTGATGCCAGTAACTGTAAAGATGTAATTGTCCTTATTTGTATATGATATGTTGACGCTCGTCGCGCTCCGACGTAATCCACTGTACATACGCCGCAAACTTAATTATAAGTAGACAATCGTCTTTTGTATTAATTTTTTTTTAAATTAACGAATTGTTTTTTTATATATATACAAATATATATATATATATATATATATATACATAATTTTGTGTAACGAGGTTTCTAGTCTCTAGCGACCTTCTGTACAAGACAGACTGTGTCCATGGACACGAAGAACGTGCGTTTCGGATGTGCTTTCCGAACGGAGGTGTACAAAGCATTTTTATACAGTAGCAGAGGAATCGGGTCAAACGATGACCTTTGACAAGTACGGTTGCAGTGCGCACGAAACTGTTTCAATTGTCTCAGCTATCTTGAATCACGTCCAGCCTTCTAAATTTAATGTCAGGACAGTTCTTTGACATAGTAGTGGCGACTTGTAATTGTACCCCGGCACGGTCATACTTTCGAATTACTTGTAAGATGTTTCGAGATAAAGAATGAGAATAAATATATAAGGATAAATAACAAATGGGTGTGGTATCAATGCCTTTGAGAGCACGCGTCTTCCAGAAACCCACAATTCAATGGCGACTTTATTCCTAGACCAGGAGCGCGTGTTGGTCTTTGCATGTGAACGTGGAAATTGCCGGGATATTGGTGTGTGATTGGTAGTGTGTTGTATAGGAATCGAGTGTTATTATGAAACAAAACTTAATTTGGAAAATGTTCTAATGATGTATGAAGGTTATATGAGAATCAGGATATATTTCTGGACAAAATTTGCGGAAATTGCATTTTTAAAGGTTTGATGTTTCATAGTAACACAAATTGACTCCAGTAAAGTGTTGTGTTTTTTTGATTAAAGATGACAACAGATGGATTGCTCAGTATAGTTTGTTAAATTTGCAGTCTTATTTTTTTCCATTTTTTTTTGGTTTCCCTTGAACAGTACTAGCCGGTTTATTAATGGGGAATTATTGTCAACGGAGATAGTAGTCTATATTAATTGGGAGAGACGAAGAACTTAGAATTGTTAAATGAAATATAAATTCTTTAACGTTTGTCTTTTATTTATGTTTTGTTTACAGTTAAACTGCTGATTCAACTTGTAATTCAATTTCAAAGTTGTGACTTGGAATTTTAATTTATTTATCTTAAGATGACCCCAAAATTATTCACTGTACTACATGCACTCTATAGACTGCCTCGCCAAGAAAATAGTGTAATACACTCAACTGTTTGTCGCGACATTCGATAGTGAATGATAAAATTTTAATCATGCGGTTGTGTGTACGTACATGTAACGACTGTATGCATGTATGTATGCATGTACATGTATGCGTGCTAGTAACGTGTTGTATTCAGAAATAAATTCGTATGGAAAATGAAACTAAAATGATATGAAATCATTGTGGACTATCATTAATAAAACTTATTTTTTTGTTTTATCAGATTCGTCGTGCCTCATATTTGTTTTAGTTTGTACTTTCATTTCAATTATCACTTAAATATTTGACTTATTTAAGTTTCACTTGTTTCGTTCCACGTTTTATCGTTGCTTTTGCACTTTTTATGATTTTAGTTCCAGCACCTGTTAATCATTGTATTAATGTTTGCTATTTTAAAGAGAAGAAGTAATCGTTGAAAATGAAAATAATAAAATTAATTGATGTTTTTAAATTGAATAAAGATTGTTGCTTTTATATGGTAAGATGCTCAATTCTGCACGACGGAATTGAGATAAAGATCAGCATATTTTAATGTAGATTTTTCAAGACTTGCTTCTTATGTATTTGAAGTCAGTGTACGTCTTAGTATTTTAATGTACGTTGTTATCAGTGCTTTAATATACATATACAATGCTCTTTGGCCTTCTGTGGAAATCTACGGCGAAAGAAGAATTATCACATTGCTTGGGTGTTTAGAAAGTGTAAGGAAGGATATATTTTTATGTTTCTTCAGATCTGCTTAAATAAAGATTTATTATGATTCATGCATTTAGTTCATATTAAAATATGACTGTACACGCAGAAAAAGTTTAAATACTAACGGCTGAATTTTTGGTATAGATATACAAGCATTAATAAAATTAATGTATGTAAGAAATTCAGTAATTTTGACGAAAATGTTATCATTTTTTCAGCACTTTGGTTTTGTCCATGAATTATTTCATGAAATGGTTTCGGTATCCGGATATTTTTCTGCGTGTATATAAATAATGTTTATAAGAGGAAGTGACAAAATTATTATTATAAAATTAAAAAAAATAGAATATATTTATATTTGTTTTATTTTGTATCTTTTATTTTTGCAAATAATAAATTTTTGCTTTTAAATTCATAATACTAATGCAACTAATATTATATAATTTTCTATAACAATAATAGCTACAAGTTTAGAATTAAGTTTAAAATTTCATAACTACAGGTTAGGGATTAAGTAAGATTATCTAAAATTTAATTTTGTTAAGTTTGTAAATATACTTGTGGCTTCCTTAAAAACATTAAATTTTAAAGTTTAATTATATTTAATTTAATAAAAATGTAACAGTTTTGAAATCGTTATTTGTTCTTTGTAATATTAAATAGTTGTTTTATTATTTTAACCACATATTTTTTAAGAGTTTTTAATTTGTAGCAAATTATAAACATTTATAGAAAAAACCTCTGTGGCACTTTGGGCTGAACCACACCAGATAATCACTTTGGCTTGCAAAATAGGTCCAGTTTCTCCAGAAACTAAATGCCACTGGATACATTCCCTTGATAATTTCAGCTTAACAAATGAAGATGATAATTCGATAACGAGATCAAGGTAACTTGCATCAATATAATATATCAATTCTTTTGATAATAACATTAAAAGAATCTCTTGCTTACATAGTACATAAAAGTTGATGATATATTAATTTAGCAGAAGATTTATATTTATATTCTTATTGATTTATATTGTATATATGCAAAAAGGATTTATTTTTAAAATCAAATTAGTTTATAATCAAAGTTTTTTAATAAGATTATGTTTTGCAACCTAGACAGATAATTCTTAATGCTTCAATTTAATAATCTGAGATTGTATGTTTGGTAGTATTTATATATAATTTATTAATCTTGTTCTTCAAATGAATCATTAAAAACATACGAGTATTTAGGTACCATTCAATTACAGTTACAGTAATCATTAAAATTAAAATAACATTCGTATATAATTATTTGTTTTAGTCACAGCATAATGATGAATCACACAAGTGGACTTTGCATTTTAAAATTTTCCCCAACTGAACATGATTTAGGAGAATGGATATGTAAATTTACTGTTAGCACAGATAAAATGAAAATGGATATTGGTGGGGCATCAATTTTAGTATTAACAAATGCAAATGGTATGATGGGTATAAATAAATTACAAACATAAGACCTGTATTAATTAAATATAGTATTCTTTATTTATTTTATATATATTATTTCTTTATATATTATTCACAAATTAAAATATTCAAACATGTTAATATTGAAAACAATTTTAAAAGAATATTAATTTATAACAATAAACAATACAATGGTTAATAAATTATTTTCAGATGAAAAAATAGGTTGGGTTGTGGGTGTTTTAACATCTCTAATTCTCCTGATCCTGATTATATCTGTTGTCCTAGTTGTATGCAAAATGCGGTTTTACAATAGAAAAAATTCCGCAGTTTTGGAAACTATGTCATCAGTATCAGATATGAAGACCACCGATATGAATCACCATTATATTGAAAGTCCTATGAAAATAAATTTCAAGTTTAGTGATCAAAGTGGAATCCCATCGACTCTAAATGTTGAGCAAGTATTGCCAAACAGAAGTCCTAATAGAAGTCCATGCAGAAGTCCGTATTTGTGTAATCGATTTGAAAAATTTGGTCAGAAGACATAAATGCGTTGGAAATGAATGTTATGCATAATAAAATAAGACAACTACATTGAGATATAAATGCATATGTTTTGAGTAATTAAATATTTTGTAAAAAGCAGAACAATGATTCATGTTGGATATACAATATATTGACTTTATATTGTTAATTTATTAAATATTAATTGTTTAATATTTCATAAATTGTATAGTTTCTTTTATCTTCATTGTGCATGTTTATAGTTAATATTATATTTTAAATAATTGTAAAGAATACTAAAAATAACTAAATCTGAATGGTTTAGTGAATTTGTTATACCTTTAGAAACATACTAATTTTAGTACAGAATGTATTATTCTGCGTTACTTAATTTTAAGAGTATTATTATTTTTAATGTAGAGAAAGATATTTTTCATATATACTTCAATAAACAGTTTTTTATCTATTATTTAATAAATTATTATTTTACTTCTTTCATATTATTATTTCATACAAAATGCTATATTTCAGTTTCTTTGCAAATTTAATCTATTCAAATTTCTATATAATTTCTATTCTATTTTATTCTGTTAAAAAAATGTGAAATATATTTATTAAAATAATGTATTTAACTAATATGTTATTTTTTTTGTACATAAATTAAATTGATTCTTCAAAATTTAAAGGAAGGAAGGATTTTTGATTCAAAGGATGCATGCATAATTGAAATTATCCGTGAACAAATAGACGTAATAATAAATAATGAATTATATCAAACTAATATTTTATATTTTATGGGTATAAATATCAAACGTAATTTGCACCTTAGTATCGAAAATTATACGATTTAAGTAATACTAATTTTTATCGCATTTTTTGAAAAGTAGAAATTTTTACCTTATTAAAATTGATTAAAAATACTATTATTATACAATTAGACTAAATTTTGTCAAAAACTAGTTTTTCGTCAATACAAAAATAAAAAGTTATTTACCCGAAAATCTGCATTATGCTTTTATCACTTTTTATACATTTTTATCTATCTTGCATGCTGTAAACTGTATCGATGCGCCTATTGTTATTAATATATAATCATATCCATGATATATCCAAAAAGATTTAGGTTTAAATTATCATAAGCACTATTTTCTATTCTGAATAATATCTTTAAGACGAGGATTATATTTTTTAGGCAAAGAACAACGTGAAAAATATATTATTTTAGGCCCAAGAACATATCTTTATAAATATATATTTCAAATATATTTTATCAGTGATTGTCTATATTCACATCAAATACGGTGCGTGTTTATTGTGTGTCGTATAGTTATAGCGCTACATAAGCTCGAATGTGTACTTTTGCTTTGTTATCTACGTGATTCGATGTGGCATTTGTGTGTCGCATTGCGCTAAGCCGGAATCGTGCTCGTATATCCACGCGCCGCTTTGTTCGAACCGAAATTTGCCTTTGTTCGGCGACGGCGTTTCTTGCCGATAAATAATTAATTCATTTTTACATTTGCTTTGTATATAGTACAATGGCGAATGTGTATACTAATATAACTTATTGAATCAGTTATAAAGAGATGAACAAGCTCCGAATGTGCTAGATCAAGATGTGGTTTACGATTCTTATGCCGCAACACAAAATTTGGTCACACAAACTATTCGTTTTCGACTTGATTATATTCACCGATTCGTATATTCGACGCGTTTGATAGACACCAAATTCGGAGTCGAAAACGAATAGTTTGCGAATCGACAATTTTTAATGCGGTGTAATTGAATGAAAAAAATACTTTATACGAGTTACTGCTTGGGCCTTATAACTTGCTTCGCGCGAATTGCTTGTTTGTACCCTTGATGGACAAATAATTATAACAACTGAACCTTAATTAACACACGATTTTTATGGTTTCAGGGATTTTTTAAAACGTTTCAGATGAAACATTAAACTATTTTGAATCTTAATTGGAATCTGTTCAAAGCAAAATTGTTAGTTAATTAATTCCGCTATTATTATATAGAAATATAACAAAATTTATAAAGAAGGTATAAAAGAGAGGAAAAAATGATATTCACATACGAATATTACATTTCATATATGAATTATTAGTAATTCGTATTATTTCAGAACGATATACTAAGTTGGATAGAAATCCAAAACAATGTACAAGTTTTGATAAACAGCCTCTTTCATTTTAACGAAAGAAACAATATATATATTTGTAACTATCGGGATTGTAAATACCTATCCTACAACGCAGGAATATCTGATAATATTATATTGTTATCATTTATATATAAATTATGTAAACTAATATTATTCTAATATTATTAAATATTCCTATGTGGTAGGATATTTATTTTAATATGGATAGATGGCAGTTTAGCTTTATCTTTAAACAAAATTGAAGAAAAAAATTCAACATTTTTAACCACTATGACTATATTAGATAAAGTCAAGGTTATAATACAGATTTTCTTAAATAATAGATATGATTAATAAGAACCACGAACAATTCATGATTACTCCTAATTTGTATAGGAAAAACATGATTGACTTAAAACTTAATTGATAAAGTTAAATATATTTTTATCAAATAGACAATTTCACAAAGATAATACTCGAAAATAGTTAAATTAGGATACCAAATGTAATACAGCAAAAATAATAGACAAACGCAAAATCTAAATTAAAAAAACTATGCATTATAAATAAAACAACAGAAGACAATTTAAATCATAAACAATACAAAATTATTTAACCATATCTCGAACGATATTAATAAAATATAAATATATGTACAATAAACAAAATCGAAAGTGTGAATATTATTTATAAAACATAAATATAAAACGAAACATAATTAACAAACAAAATTTAACCAAAAAACAGTTTACAATTCATTAATAACACGTTCCCTATACATAAATTTTGATCGATTTTCATAAGTTTTACCGTGTATAGTCTATGTGTTTATTGTTATTTATAAATAATCTTATCTAATATATTTCTTATATCCCAAAAATCTGGTATGACTATAAGTAAATACCATTACTTTCAATGATTATTTGTCTTGATTCGTAAATAAATAAGGTGATAAGAGCAGAGATGCAAGTAGATTATAAAAAGTTATATTATGGGAGTTTTATTTTATATATTTATTTTATTTTATTTATTCATATCCTGAAGTTTTTCGTTTTTCCATGTACAATAATTCTAATACATTATTCATATAGATACGCGTACACATAAGTTAAATAATATACTTAATTTTAGCTCTAATTACTTGCTTTCACTTATACCATTTGCAATTATCTAAACGCATGATTTTGCAATATAATTTAAATATCGATTTTACATGTCATAATGTAAATTATGACAAATTAGAAAACTATCGCTTTTCTATTTACGAATCTTATTATTAAAATTTTATTATGGTTTGTAATTCATCGAACAGTCAATGATTTCAAAACTAGTTAATAATAATATATTTTTGTACTTACCTACTATACCTTATCTAAAAAAAAAATGTATATTATAATAATAAATAATAAATACTTGAATATTCCTAATGAGTTCTAAACATAATCTCAATAAACAAAACAGTTCTTATATTACCATTACTTTGATATAATAATCGATACTTACACTAAAAAATCGTTAAACTGAAACGTCTGTAATTTTGCAAAAACAATGCATTAACAAAGTATTCAATTTTGTCAAAATGAAAATCGTATATACACATTCATATAGCATATATCGTAGAACATATTCTAATTAATCAATTCCAATTACCGGTCAACATAATATATACACATAATCCACGTATTACCTCAACTCTATATTCAACATTTAACTAAGTACAACTGAAACTTCAATACTTTTTCCACTCGACAGTATTCAAACACAAAAAAACATCTTACGCGCACTTAATTATAATCCGTCGATATTGCACGTCTCTGTCTCTGTTAATTACACCTTACCTCCCACAGACCCGTATTTTTTAACTATTAAACGACCCCAAAGTCGCCAAACTTATCATCCGAATTAACCCAATGATTAGCTTCTTTCATTATTCACAGTGACCATTATCTCGTTGATTACCAGCAGTTCAAACTTTGACTCCACAACCAGTAGTTTACGCGGACTCTCAACGACTTCGAAAATTGACGTTCAATTATGAAAACCAAGAAACTTACCCTCGAAGCCGATTCGTCGGAAAGCATAAATTATGACAGCAATCTGAATTATGCCATAGAATGGAATCGATACTTTCTATTGCCAATAGGAATTTGGGTGTCCGAGAAGTCCGTTTCTCTGGTGAAAAATATATGTAAAGTACTGGTCATAGCCTTGTGTTATTTCTCACTCGTATTCCTCGTTATAATCGTTTGCTTGTACGCTATACTCGACGAACCAAACACGCGCATTAGACTGTCAGGTCCGATGAGCTTTTGTGTCACAGTCATCGTCAAGTACAATTCACTCGTATTCAATTTAAGCGACATTAAGAAATGCGTGGACCACGTGAAAGAGGATTGGCTGAACGTGGCGTCCGTCGAGCAAAAGAACATAATGCTCAAGTCAGCCAAATCCGGCCGGTTTTTGGGCTTTTTGAGCGCCGTTTTTATGTACTCCGGTGGAATTTTCTTTCACGGCGTTGTGCCAATTTCGCTTTACTTTATAAACGACAATCAAAACGCAAGTGTCAGACCCCTCACTTACCCGGTATACAAACGTCTCTTCGACGTTAGCACCAGCCCTACGTATGAGATCGTCTTTGTGGTCCAGTCGATAATTGGCTACTTGGAGTATAATATCACCATCACTTTATGCAGCTTAGCCGCCGTATTTGTGCTTCACTCTTGCGCGCAAATGGAATTAATTATGTTGCGATTAAATAATTTGGTCGATGGAGAACGATCGACTTTCAATTCATTTTCAATCGACAAAAATCACTTTCAACGACGGTTAATTGTGATTATAAAACTTCATCTTAGAACACTAAGGTGAGATGGTGTCGTAAGTTGTCAATGATAAGGGAGAATGTTTGGAAATAATAAATTGATGTATCGAGGAAGTTGATTTAATTTGTTTGTAAAAGTTCGTATGGTTTGTTATAAAAATAATTTACAAATGTGTAATATTGAATGATTTTATTTCATTTAATTCTTGCGTTTTTTTTTTTCATGTAGAATTTACGTAGAAAATCTAAAAATATACCCAATGATTTTTATCTAAAAATATATAATATATGTGTCTTATTTAGGTTACAAAGTGACTTGTCTAAGACTTATTACATCAGCTTTCTTAATACGAGACGCGTGTACATTGTATAATATACCCTTGCATGTCTGATGTATTAAATTAAGATATGCTTTCATGATTTTTGTAATGCACTTAATAAAAGTTATCATTCACGCAGAGAACATTTTGTTGTTCAAAATTTAGTTGAATGTACCAAATATTTTGTAAATTTAACAAAATTTTGGTTGATTCAACAAAACAATTCTCTGCGTGTTTTTAATATGAAAAATTATAACAAATATCTATAAATTATTAATACATACCCTGTCAGCGAATAATATTATTTAATATTTGTAGAATGTTCTAGGAATATTATAATGTACCTAGAATAAATTTTTAATAGCACAAATACCATACAACATCCATAATATATCAATATAATATCTATTGTCCATTTTTTTGAAAAATTGGACAATAGATAATTGTGTGATACTTTGTGGATATCTCATGATATTTGTGCTAGTAGGGAGTACTATTTTAAAGATCTATTATTCAGTGTTTATTTATATACACACTGAGAAAAATTAAGTATGAAAAATTACCATTTAAAATACTAATTTGGGTTTATAAGCGATAAATCTTCAAATTTACTATTTTAAATAGTAAAATGTAACGTTCTTGTATAGAAATTTATAGAATTGTGTATAGAATTTACTACTTTATCTGAAAA